>CAIGRO010263926.1:0-10289 GCA_903798355.1 Fraxinus baroniana
CCTTTTATTTTCTCCCAGAAGTCTTCCTCTTCTACATCTAGAAACAAGCCCTCATCTTCCTCCTTACCCTCCCTCCACCTCCATCTCCACCGGTACCGGGAAGCATACGGACCATCGCGACGCCCGAGCACCGTCAAATCTTAATACCAGCAAGAATGAGTGCTCCGATGGTGCGCAAGTTTTTATTTTTTTTCTATTTCTTGCAATAGACGAATTCTAGGCAATTTTAGTGGAATTTGTGGATATTGAGTTTTCAGTGATTGAATATATTTTGGGTCTTAAGTTTCCAAATTTTTCCATTTTTTTCCTTTTGGTTAAATTTACTCATTTGTTAATAACAAGATGTGAATTGAATTCTCAAACTCTTTGTTATTTGCGCATGACTTTATATGCGAATGTATTGAAAGGGACACGGAAGTTGCATGAGTATTTTGTAATTATTTTTTTATTGTGTGTGTGTTACCGTGTGGGAGTTATTTATTTATTTTAATTTTTTTGGTAATTTCTTTCATTTTTTTATGTTCCGTATGTATTTTTGGTGTTGTGCAGAATAAAGGAGATAATAAAAGGTTAAAGAGGCGAGATCAAATGAGAATTGTGAAAATAAAGCAGAAGTAGAAGGGAATTCTGGCAAGGAGGTAGAGTAGCCTACAAAACTGGCCGAACCTCCAAAGCAAGACTACATCCATGTTCGTGCTAGAAGAGGTCAAGCCACTGATAGTCACAGTTTAGCTGAAAGAGTAATTTCTTTGTTCCGAATTTTTTCAATTCACATTCAAGATGTAATTTTCTGATACTCAACAGTCAACACTATGATAGTTGTCAATTAAGGAAGTAATTATATTATCATGGAAATTGATGCCAAACCTTGGTTTTTTTTTTAAAATAAATGGGTAAAACAATTTGCAGATGGACACGGTAGATATGTCTGGAAGAATGGGAATAAGTATGAATGAGAGTGGGAAAATGGGATGATTAATGGGAATTGTTTGTAAACATTTTGAGTCAAGTGGAATTGGAGTTTTTGTTTTCTGGCTAAATTTTATGCTTGATTTTGGGTCTATCAAGTGGAATTGGAGTCAATGGCAGTGAGACTAGAAGAAGAGAATGAGCAGCTTTTGAAAGAGAAGGTAATATAAATCTTCTCCAGTTTGTAATTTGAATAATGAAGATAAAAATATAGTCCATGAATACATACACCTGGAATATAAGTTTACAGGACTGTTTTTGAAATGCTCAATCGTCACTGCGGTTAGAGTAGCATCAACTCACAGGGTCTATCGAGACTCTGCTTTGTCTCCTATTCACCTCAATCTTGGTTTATGAGCTACGTTATACTGCATATCCATCAATTTTTATTCTGTTAATTTACTGTTTATAAATTAATTTGGCAATTTTTTTTTTTTTCAGATCTGGTGTTTTTTTTCTTTTTAAGACGGCTGATTCATGTTTTATAGAACTTTTGAAAAATCTTGATTGTTTTGATTTCTTACTGTAGATCCACCTTTCGTCACATTTGTACTAAATATCGTCTTCTTTTTTTTCGAAAATAATTCTCTTGTTGAGATCCGAACTGAAAATAATACATATTTTTCTTTTATTTTGATATTTGTCGTGACCGAAATCCATAATTCTTTATTTTTGTTTTCTTGCGGCTCAAAGGAGAAACCTACTCTCGGGTAAGTGTTAACTGTCATATGAAAGTATTTAGCCATGGGTACCGGCAATTTTGTGTAAAAGAATTTAGCACGTGACCTTGATATTAATTTTCTTATGCTTATAAATTAAAATTTAATTTGCGATTTTGGATTCATTTAAAGTTTCTTGTTAATTTTAATGGGATTGTGTTAAGGTGATTGCGTAACACAAATTTTACTTTTATGTAAATCATCTTGTGGCTATCCTACGACATTAGTTTGTATTTCTATTTCATTTTGATTTTTCTTGGATTTCAAATTTTTTAATTTTGTTTTTCTGTTATATTGTCCGAAATAATTTGGATGTAATAACAGTGGTACGCGGATCAAGACCCGCAAACGGAACATTGCTGCACCGTTGGACCCTGCATCATTTTCGGATGCAGTGGTCCAGATTTATTTGGATAATGCTGGTGATCTGGTAATTTTTCATCACTTTGTTTTACTGAAGTGTGTTTTTCTCCCATCTTTGACCCTCATTTAATTGGGTGCATGCATCCACTATCAGTCGGGTGGGTGCAGGATATGCTAAGAGATAACTTGTGGAAATGTGGTGTTGTGCAGGAACTTGTTGCTAGGAGCCTCGAGTCTTCGGACCTTAATTTCTCTAGATATGGCGACACTTTTTTTGAGGTAAGTAATTTGATAGCTTGGAATGACTAGCATACTCTTTCTTTGTTATTTAGCATTTATTATTTTTCCTCCCACGTGATAAGCAAAAACAAAAAGAGTACTGTTTTTCATTCTATATATGCTCGGAAAGTTAGCTTGCCATGGACAGAAATGAAGCTGGTTTTGCACACAGTGGATAGAAATATTGTTGATGCTTGCTTGTATAGGACTCTACATTGAATAAAAATACCATAATAAGTGGCCAAAAGTTCTCAAAGAATTGGTGAATTCCCTCCTATCTGGAGCAGTAATTCCATATTTGGCTAGCAGCCTTCCAAAATTTGTTCCAGATAGCAAAATTGCTTGATAAACAGTAGAACGTCAATTTTTTCAATGAATTGTTTCCTTAATGCATCACATTCTTGAGCATTTTGGTTCTCCATGAGCAAAATCTCCTGTTGTTCTTGCTTAAAATTACGTTTTGAATTATTTTTTGTTTCTGTGTTGTATATATTTCGTAATGCATATTGCTGGATGATATGCCGCATGTGGTGACTTTTTTGACTTCTATATTTCTAGAAAATATTGTTTTAGCATTGGTGTAAGAAACATGATAATGACCCTTACTGTTGTTTCAAAGCGAGAATAATGTACGTTCATGATATTTGATCTTTCGGATCTGTATTAGTGCATTCTCGTTCTTGCCTTTTTATTTCACGTGAGCCTGTGTAATTTTTGTAATGTTGAAATGCTGGACATTGTTGGTCTCAGGCCACTTTGCACTGTAAATTCTGATAGACATATATGTTTGTCTTATTGGTTATGCTGTCCAGTGTATGCAAAAAACGAATGTTAATTTTGTGCTGATTATAATGTGTATTGTCTTAATTATTTCGTGAGAATGCCTTGCTTTTCTGCTGTAGATTGAACTAATTTATTGAATGATAACAGGTCGTCTTCAGGGGAGCTCGTACACAACCCGGCACAATTAAACTTGATGAGGGGGAGTGTCATCCTTACTCTATAATTGACTGTGAGCCTAAACGTGAAGTCATTTTACCATCTGTAATATATATACAGAAGATCTTACGTAGAAGGCCATTTCTTATAAAGAATCTTGAAAATGTTATGCAAAGATTCTTGCAGTCATTGGAAATTTTTGAGGAAAATGAAAGAAAGAAGCTTGCAATTTTCACTGCCCTTGCGTTTTCCCAGAAATTATCTGGTCTTCCTCCAGAGACTGTGTTCCAGCCACTGCACAAGGATAACCTTATTGCCAAGGGGCTAGTTCTCTCATTCATCACTGATTTCTTCAAGGAATATCTGGTTGATAATAGCCTTGATGATTTGATTTCAATCCTGAAACGAGGTAAAATGGAGGACAATCTTCTAGATTTCTTTCCTTCTTTAAAGAGGACACCTGAAGCTTTCTCCGAGCATTTCACGTAAGCATTTATTTTCCTGAATTGACATTGGTTGCTGTTAATGCAACTTTCTTTATGAATCAGCTATAGGAAACGTTGAAGTCATTGTATGCACCGAAGCCACCTTCGTATTTAGCTCCTAAATTCATTCAAAAGAATGGGAAACAGTAATTTTTTCTTTGTGTCAGTATGCTTGGAATACTAGTAGCATTTTTATCAAGAGGTTGATTTTGGCATCATTTTATATGGCAGCGTTGATCCTTGACACTGTTACAAACAATATTCCACTGATCCACTATAGTGAAGAATGAAGTAAAACAGCCGAGTGTTTTCATTTTCTTGTTTGAGTAAATCAATGTATGTGTTGGGCTCCTACACTATTTTTTGTAGTTCATTTTGTTTCACATTACTTGAGAGTATTATTTTTAGTCATGATTTTATCTCAGCATTAGGATTTATGCTGCCATATGCTTACTCAATTGGTTGAAATTTGAGATCTATACTCATATGCGGAAAATGTACAGTATTAGCTGTAATGTGAAACAATTGAGCCTATATTACTTGAGACAATTTTTTATTTTTATTTTTGTCCTTTGAAAGCTGAATCTAATTATCTTCAATTATCTTATGTCTCAGCAAGGCAGGACTTCTATCCTTGGTCGAATATAATCAGAAGAAAATATTTGAGGTGACGCTCAAGGAAATGAAATCTGCACTAACAAGTCAGATGGCAGAGGAAGCTGATATATCTGATGTCATAGAAACTGTGAAACAACATGTGAAAGATGCTAAATTCCCTGATGTTGAGGTTGTGCGGATTTTGTGGGATATCATGATGGATGCTGTGCAGTGGTCTGGAAAGAACCAACAACAGAATGCTAATGCAGCTCTTCGCCAGGTGTGGTTTGGGAGTTGTACATACACAATTATGGATTTTGACACATCATTCAATACTTGAAAGTATTTTCAATATTTATCAGTCATAAATATTAATTCTTGGTTGTCAGTGACTCAGTGCTATGCTTGATAGCAAAAATTTTTAATGAACCTTGGGGTCCAGTTATAGTACCTGAAATTTCAACACTTCTAGTATGTTGAAACTAAAAAACAGTGATTAACTGAACCTGATCTTTAGAATTGTTTGAAGGTGTTGATGGGACCTTTTTTTTTTTAAATTTTCTTTCGTTTAATCTTCTGGGTTGAGGGTTACAGTTGAAAGCAGTGTTGCTTTGATGACTATTAATTGGTAGCACCTATACTTACTCATATCAGCATTTCTCAAATGGGGAACATTATGAATATCTCGATATTTATTTATGGTCATGTCTTATCTTTTGCCTAATTTGACGAGCACTGCTGAAGTAATTTTTGGTTTAAACATAATAGAGTAGGTAAATCACTGTTTAAGAACTAGTTGATTAAATATTGTAAATTTCTTTTTTAAATTAGGTAAAAACATGGTCAAAATTGTTGAATGCCTTCTGCACCACTGGAAAGCTCGAGCTGGAACTTATGTACAAAATTCAGGTCCAGTGCTATGACGATGCCAAACTGATGAAGCTATTTCCTGAAATCATAAGATCACTTTATGACCAGGATGTGTTGGCAGAAGACACCATTCTTCACTGGTTCCGTAAAGGAACAAACCCTAAGGGCAGGTATGCAACCTGTTATACTATTGTGCTAATTGTACCCATTTGATCTTGAATATGATTTTTATGTTGAAGTGATGATGCTATTTATCTGGCAAAGTCACCAATTCTATTATTTTGTGGTAATCTCTTTGGTGTAACTGGAAATCCTTCAAAGATATTTAGGGTTTGTTTGATTGGCTTTATTTTCCATGAAAAATATCATTTTACATCCAAGTTTTTACTTTTGGGGTGTTTGATTCACATTTTTTTCCATGTAAAATATTTTTCAAAAGTTGGTTAGGTGACTATATTTTCCTTGAAACAAAAAAAAAAATCACATTTTCTTTAGGGAGGGATAGCTTTATGTTTCAGGCAATTCACTCTCTTTCTCTCTCATCTATCCTCATTTCCCTCATCTACCCGCCAATAAAAGATGGGCAAGTATTACATTTTTTAGATTGAAAATTAAACCAATCAAACGTATTTAATTAATAATTTTCATGCAAAGAAGTTCTAGGCAACTCATTACCTAGAATTTATTTTTTTCGTGCAAGTTCTATGCTTGCAATCAAACACATCCTTAGCTCTTTTCTACATCCTTTTCCTTCCCTTTTACGGGAAGCAAATAGTATACTGCTAATAGAATCAGGTTGATCTCTGGCAGCTGCTAATTCTTACTGTTAGCTATAGTATGACACAAATGATTCTATGCTGAAGATATAAGTGAATAGTTGGTGGGTGAAGATCATATAGAAAAGTTCATATTTCATTTTTTATTCTTTAAATTGAAGGAATACCATTTTTTGGTGATCTTTTAACAGATTTTCTCTATTTCTCTTTATCCTCTGCACTAACACTTCCACCCCCAGCCAAAAATATAAAAGAAAGGAAAATTTGAAATTTAAAAATGAAGACAAACAAAAAACGAAAGAAGAAAATTGAAATCCCACCCAAAATGGCCCTGTCCTTTCCTTTTTCAATGAAAGAACATTCAACACATTTCGTTAAGTTGCTGTGAGTTCAATGTGCTTTGAATTGATGGGTAATGCTGATCTTAATTTCTGGTTTTCAGCTCATGAGAACGCAAGGGTCTGTTTGAATCATAAATAGGCTAAACAGAAGAAGTGATGAAGTTAGAACTCATCAGCTGCTGTCACCTTTTCTTTGTACTTCTGTATACCTGCCACTCTTTATGATTGATGTTATTGATTTTTTTTTTCTTTTTGTTACTTCTGCAGGCAAACCTTTGTGAAGGGATTAGAGCCCTTTGTGAAATGGCTGGAGGAAGCTGAGGAAGAGGATTAAATTTCTGTCGACATTTTGAGCTATGAGACTGTTTGCCGTTACTTTCTTGGATATGGGCATCATTGAATATCACCACTGGTTGTAAGAAGGCTAAATATATCTAGGATATGAATGGTTTGTTATGGTTAAAATTGATGAATTGTTGCAATGGTAATAAGTTCCCTCCTTCCCTCCCTAGTAGTAAATGACCGAAGTTTGAATTAAATCATGTCAAGTAACACAACTGTTCATTTCGTTGGCATGTGACAAATTGCACCATCAATACCCAGTATACTTTTGTTGATTTATGCTCGAGTTTCTATGCCTTTTACAAATGTATGGAAGGTACCTATATTTTCTGGGCGTTACTCGGGCTTTTGGGCATTTACTGTACAAGGTCTAATGTGCATTAGAGAAAGCACCATAAATTGTTCTCTGTTGTGCACACGGTATATGCAAAATCTGCTTTGTTCTTCACTGCATGTAAAATAGATTGTTGAAATGGCATAAATTCTTGCTCAGAGTATTAAGCTTAGGCGTACGCTCCTTATGTGTCAAAAATCTGATCATTGTTTGGAAAAAGTATTTGTTAAAACTAATGTCTACTATCTGTCAACTCACATGGGTATCAAATTAGGTATCAACCTAGATGTACATGTAGCATGATTTTTGCATAACTGGATCTGGAAAAGGAGAAGGATATGATCCATTGGTTGGGTCAAAAGCGATGTCCCGTTGAATTGGTTGGTTTATTCAAATGTGATTTCATTTTATTGCTATATTGATATGTATGTTTGGTATGTGGAGCTAGATAAAGTTTCTGAAAAACGGATACTTGGAAAGCAAATAATTGAAATGAATTTTTTTGCATATTTCCCCATAATAATATCAAATATTCACCTACACTGAGATTTAATTTTTGTGACCACACCTTTGTTAAATTATAACATTTTTATGGTGATAAAGTTTATATTAACCGATAATTAAATAAAAAAAATAAAAGGGGTTTATATTCATAAATGAGATTTTATTGAACGTAGATGGGTTTCTATTAAAACTTGTGAATTTATGCAAAAAGGACAACAGAGAGCAAAAAGGGGACAAACGTTTTCAAAGAACCAAAAGGCTTACCCTACAAAATGACAATAAAATTTTATTTTATTATTATTTTTCAAATACTTAACAGTAAAGTATCCTAATCAAGCTAGTAAATGACACACGATTCTAAAAATATAAGTATAAAACTATAGATAAATATTCTAACGTTCTCCCAAATTCACGATGTGAAAACAAAAAGCAACAAGAGTTTGTCAACTGAAAAATGGAAACATTGAACGGGTGCAACTTCGTAAAAAAGTCGGTGAGTTGCAGAGAGGAAGAAACAAAATGTAAAATGCTAGTGTAGTCCAAAATGGGGTGGCGAATGAGATGACAGCCAATTTCAATGTGAGTGGTAGACTAACAGCCCCAACCTTGCAAGTAATCAATGCAACCATCTAATTTCAATGGTAGTAGATGCCGAAACACGATACTCGACTTCGTAGAAGATCGAAAAAGACATTGTTTTTTACTTTTTCAAGAGAGATGAGAATCGCTCAAAAATATACATAAACTAGTGGTGGATTTAAGGTTTGTGGGATCATTAGCCCAGTCAACATCAGAGTATGCAAGTAGCTCTGAAGATAAGATCGATAAAAAATAAAAGATCCTGAAAGGAAGTACCACGAAGATAACTAAAAATAAGAACAATAGCAACCCAATGATATAGAAGATGTAACAAACTGACTAACAATATGAATATTAAAAACAGTGTTTGAACGAGTAACAATGAAATATATCGAGCAATCAACAATAATACTATATAAAATAGAATTAGTCAAAGGTGTACCGTAGGATAAGTATTAGTAAGACGAGCACGCTCAATTACGTGTGTGGCATACTTAGATTGAGGTAGAATATTATTCTTCGAAGAATCCAGAGGTAGCTGCAAAAAATGTACGCACAATGGTCATATTTGCAATGGTTCCTCATATTTTATGCCATACTGTTGAGCGAATTCTTTAGCAACTAAAGTGGCTTTGTAGCACTCAACTGAGCCTTCATATTTGATTTTGATAAATGCGATTCAGTGATTGTGCAAATGCGATTCATATGATTTCTGATTAAGGTGGTCTGATTTTAGATCTAGTGGTATCGAATGGTGGTGGTTATGGTAGGGAAACGGTTAAGGACATTGCTACATGTCACAGCCGCCCCTCCAATAGGGAGGGGGGTGCCACTTGGCCATTCTGGACACCATTTTATACCTCTAGAATAATCCAACGGATAAAGCTACTTTGCCAAGAGGATTTGACAAAAAATTTGACATAGTTGCATGTTACAGTGGATAATTGAATGGAAACACTGTGTTTTAAACTGTCCAATGATAAAATGTCACGTGACATTATGTCAAGTTTTATGTCAACCTTGATATTCATGTAATATGATTGTAGTGGAAATGGGTAGCAGCAATGGACTTGACCATAAATATCAAAGTGGTGAGATCGGGAAAGCATCAACCAGTTTGCAAGTCGAACTAACGGAAAATGCATTACCACAAATATTTATCAACACGACCAAAAAAATGTCACGACAAAGGAGAGAAGGGAGAGTTGGATTCTGCAAAAATTCCAATTCTACCTACATTAGAGAGGAAAAGGATTATTCTCAGGCAATCTATTATAGCCGGGCGGGACCACCTCTCCGGTCCAGAATAAACATCCGACGAAAGAAAAAACATATGTAGGAAAACAGGAATTACAAAATAAATCTAAACAAGATTTTTGGCTTTCATTTTCTACCCTTTGTATCTCCTGCAGCATTTTTCTCTTCGTCAGGAGGCACATATCTTGGCAAGGTCAATAATGTGTTCACACGGGCGACTCCTTCGAGAGCGGACCACTCTTTTCCAACCTCCACGTTTGTTTCTTCAAGGTCGGAGACTTCCTCCTCATTTGCTTCTGAAGCCTCGTTCCCTTCTCCAAGAACTTGTTCACTAGTTCTAACAGTACCAGAGCTGTTAAATCCGGTAGGATAAAGAAAATTATCTTTCTTGTAGAAATCATCCTCTGCAGTAACGTTTCTCTTGGATTTTGCAGATGAAATAGTTGATTCCTTTGAGTTTGAATCAAGAAAGATGCAAACCACTGCACAGTCGTCAACCTTAGAAGTTGGATACTTGAGCTTCCAACCCCGAACAGCCGACTCTACTAGCACGCGGGCCGCGTATGAACGCGTGGGAGAAGAACCCACAATGTCGACCACTTCTTTGTTTGTTAGCACATCCCAAATCTGAAATTAAAATAAATTACACCAAACCCCGAACAAATGTCAAGAAACTGAATGCAGTCCATCAATATAAACCTTGAGTTCCATACCCCATCTGTTGCCAATACTATAAACTCATCCTCATCAGTAATATGTTTATAGCAAATTTCAGGCACGGAGATAAGACCGAAATCCTTGAGACAGAAATCTCCAAATGCACGAGACATTGCAAGGCCAGGAGAGTCATTATTTGGCAGCCACACTCTTGCAACCTCAGGTTCATCCTGAAGGGCAAAAACTCGTCCTTTACATTTGTGAATCCTCTCTGCTTC
>CAIGRO010263958.1:0-12445 GCA_903798355.1 Fraxinus baroniana
GGATATTGCTTGAATTGGGTTTTGACTGGTTATTTTGTTATTGGGTATTGTTTAATTCTTACAATTGCGAAAGCTTTAGATTGAAGTTTATTTGTATGATTTGATGGCAATATGTTTTTTTGGGAGATTGTTGAAGTTGGAGATTAAATCAGTAAGAAAGAGCTGGCTAGGATTTTTTGTGCGCATTTTGGAGACAAGCAAGTAAACTATTTTTTTGGCTTCCGTCGATTCTCATTTGTTTTCAATTTGGTATTTATTTGTTTATTTCGTAATGGCTGGAAGTCGATGATTCGCTTCAATCTATTAGTGTGCAATTAAATGGGAAGAATTATTCTTATTGGAGTTATGGGATGAGAAATTTTTTGAAGGGCAAAAAGATGTAGGGTTATGTTTTGGGCACTATTTTTAAACCAGAAAATGATAATGTTGTCATTATGTGGAGTTGGTAGATAATTGAAAATCTGATTATTTGAGAATTATTACTTGGATTAATAATTCTGTTGTGCAGTCGATAGGCACACAACTCGTTAAGTATGATACGGCTAAGAAAGTTTGGGAACACCTGTCTAGACTGTACACACAGTTTAATTTTGCAAAATAGTTTTAGTTAATGATAGATATTCGCGCTCTTCAACTAAAAAAAATGAGTATTTAGGCATCTTATTATGCTATGACAGATTAATGGGATTAATTGGCACTTATAGAATCTGCAAAATTACAAGCATTTGAACCTTATATCGCCAGATGGGAAGAACAACGACTGGTTCAATTTTTGATGGTGCTATGTGATTATTTTGAGGGGCTTCGTGGGACAATCTTGCATCACAGTCCTCTTTCTTCTGTTGATTATGTGGTTAGTGAATTGTTAGCTAAGAAGATTTGCCTTAAATGTCACATAGACAAAGGGATTGCTCCATCATCTACTATTCCATTTGTATTCACAACACCTCAGAGGTTACATGCCAATAATCAAAATAGGTCACCTTCGAATGTTGCACATTATGAATGTCGTTTCTATAAGTAAAAGGGTCACTGGAAGGGACGACGTCTTTTATTGTTGAATAGAGCTACACAACATCAACCCTAACAACGACAGTAACAACAACAAAGATAGGTTCTTCCTCTATGGAAATTTGGAAACCAACCACCTCACCCTAACACTGCAGTGGCTGCACCATCAGTAGATCCACTAATGTTTGAGCAGTTTCAGAAGTATTTAGCATCACAGTTAGACGCAACACCGCCGCGTGCAATGTTTGACTCTTCTATAGGTTTGTCATATTCTAGTTCTTCATGTATATCATCCTCTTTTTGGGTCTTAGATTATAGGGCTTCCCATCATATGTCACCTAATTTATCATTTTTTTGTTTCATTATCTCCCGAATCTTTTGCTTCAATCGTGACTACTAATGGTACTCTTATGCCTATAGCAGGTGTTGGTTCCGTTGATACATATTATTTATCTCTCAATGATGTCTTCCATATTCCTAGTGTTACCTTAAATCTTGTTTCTGTTAGCCAATTATCTGAATCTGGATATTTAGTCTCCTTTTCTTCCTCTACTTGTTATGTGCAGGATCCGCAGTCTCAAAAGCTGATTAGGATCGACCGTAGGCAAGGGGGACTCTTTGTTTTGGATAAGGTTTAAGTACTAGAAATTATAACTTCTAGTATTGATTTGTCATCTTTTTGTTAGAGTCATTTATCTTTTGCTTTTTATTTATGGCATCCTCGCATTGGTCATGTTCAACATCTCGTCTGAAGTTCTTAGCTTCTATAGGAACATTGGAAAATTTGAAAACAGATTTTATTTCTGATTGTAGTGGATGCAAATTAACAAAAATTTCTGCATTACCTTTCAATAAAAGTATTATGTTTCTATTGTCCCATTTGATCTTGTTCATTCTGATGTATGGAGATCTCCCTTTACCACTAAAGGGGTTCACGATATTATGTTTCCTTTATTGATTATTACACTCGTTACTGTTGGGTCTTTCTTATCAAATATTGCTCTTACTTTTTTAGTATTTTCAGTACATTTAGACCACTTGTGAAAACTCAACATTCTACAATTATCAAATGTTTTCGATGTGATTTGGGTGGAGAGTATACTTCTAATGCCTTTTCTGATTTGCTTGCTTCACATCCTCACATAATTCAGGTTTGTCTCCTCTTGAGAAGTTATATGGATATGCTCCTAATTATTCTTCCTTACTTGTTTTTGGTTCTACCTGTTTTGTCCTTCGACCTCATGCTGAGCATAGTAAATTATCATCTAGTTATGTTATATGTGCCTTTTTGGGTTATGGTGCAGGGCAAAAGGAATATCGTTATTTTGATCCAGTTGGTAAAAAATTATGTCTTTCATCATGCCGTTTTCCTTGAACATATACCTTTCTTTACTATTCCACCTAGTTCTCATAACATAACTAAGTCTGATTTTATTCACGTTGATCCATATGATGTTGATACTAAACTACTCCCACCTCTTGTTCCACACACATCTATTTCCACGTTAGATGATGATTCTTGCAGGGTTCCTATTAATAGTTCTACAGATACCGGTACCTTGACTCATAATACTTTAATTGTTTCCTCACATCCTATGGCTGCCCAATGACCTCTTGAGACTGGGGTACCTTCTCCTTGTTATCCTATGCGTATTCTTAAGTCCTCTCAATTAACAAACTTTGCTTACCCTTGTTACTCTAGTTCTTCATTTATTTTTTAGCTTCTATTCATCGTCTTTCTAAGCCTTTGTCCTGTAGAGAGCCAGTTTGTGATCCACTTTAGCAGGAAGCTATGGCTAAGGAATTTACTACTCTACATTAGACACATACTTGGAACTTGGTATCTCTACCACCAGGAAAATGAGCAATTGGTTGTCGTTGAGTCTATAAAATCAAAACTAAGTCATATGGACCTGTTGAAAGATATAAGGCCCGATTAGTTGCAAAGGGGTATTCTCAAGAGTAGGGTATGGATTATAATGAGACTTTTGTACCTGTTGCAAAGATGATTACTGTTCGCACCTTTATTGCAGCTGCTTCTATTCGTCGATGGGGTATATCTCAGATGGATGTTAAAAATGCATATTGAATGGAGATCCATAGGAAGAAGTCTACATGGTTTCCTATCTTGGTATTTCTCATCAACCTGGTCAAGTTTTCAAACTTCGAAAAGCTCTCTATGATCTCAAATAGGCACCTCGAGCTTGGTTTGATACGTTTTCCACTGTAATTACTTCACTTTGTTTCTATCCTATCCATCATGATTCAGCTTTATTTTATAGATGTACAACCATCGGTCTTATTTTACTTTCTTTATATGTTGACGACATGATTATTACTGGTGATGATATTGCAAAATCAAAGTCAGAGTTAGCTCGTTGCTTTGCAATGAAAAATTTGGGTTCACTTCGTTACTTTTTGGGTATTGAAGTTGCATATTCTCCGACATGTTATCTTCTTTCTCAGTCCAAGTACATAGCAGAGATATTTGAGCATGCTCATCTTACTGATAATCAGACCATTGATATGCCTCTTGAGCTTAATGCTCGATATTCTTCTTCTGATGGCTCTCCATTGTTTGATCCTAGTTTATATCATACTGTTGTTGGTAGCTTGTTTTATCTTACTATCACTCGACCAGATATTGCACATGTTGTTCATATAGTTAGTTAATTCGTTACTTCACATACTATAGTTCATTGGGCTGCTGTTCTTCGCAATTTGAGGTACCTTCATGGCACTCAGATTCAGAGCCTTTATTTTCATCCACTTCATCACTAGCATTGCGAGCATATTCTGATGCTGATTAGGCTAGTGATTCTACATATCGTCGATCCTCCACTGGATTTTGTATCTTTCTCAAGGATTATCTTATTTCTTGGAAGACCAAGAAGTAAGATATTGTTTTTGGGTCTGCCATGGAAGCAGAGTATCGTGCCATGGCTTCTAATACTTGTGAGATAGTTTCTTTATGTTGGTTGCTTGCAAATATGAGTTTACTTCTTCTCCAACCCACTCCATTGTATTGTGACAATAAGAGTGCAATTCAAATTGTGCGCAATTTGGTATTCCATGAGAGAATCAAACATATTGAGGTTGATTATCATGTCACTCGACATCATCATCAGCATAGCACTATCACATTACCTTTTGTTCCTTCCACCACACGGATTGCTAACTTATTTACAAAGTCACATTCTATTTCGCGATTGCGATTTTTGTTTGGCAAACTCTCGACATTTCATACAATAGTATTATGAGTTTGAGGAGAGATGTTGAATATATTAGTTTTATTTTATTTCAAGGGTAGATTAGTCATTTTACTTATGTTAGTACCTAAAGCTTTATTTTCTTGTATTTTCATTCATTCGATTAATTAAAAAACCCTAGCCTTCCTTTTTTGTTTTTCTCTCTATATTTTTGTATTGTTGCTTTAACATGTTTCATTTTACCTATTCAGAGAAGTAACTTTATCCACACTTTTGAAAGTGAAACCCAATAATGCCAAAGGTGTACACAATTTCATATAAGCTTTTGGTACACAAGACATCACCGCAGGCATAACACAAAATTCTAACTTTTCTATCATAGAATCACAAATCGTTAATAGCAAGTTTGTGTTAAGATTTGATATTCCATCTTGAAAGGTCAACTTTATCAAGAGAAGTATGCCAAATCTCTTTTATATTGGTCTATGTTTTTATCTTTTTTCGATATGAGATTTTATTCCTTAACATGCCTCCGCAAGATGGTGGCCCGTTTGAGCAAATCAATCTTGAAATTCTTATGCTCATTTTTTTAAATTTAATTGGATCAAATTGCTTGTTCGGATTAATATGTTCTAATATTATGTTAAGGCTTGGGTCTCCATTTTAAAATGCCAACCTTATTACGAGGAGTAATTCAGAGCCTTTATAAGTTGGTCTATATTTTCATCCTTTTATGATGTGAGATTTTATTCCTTAACAATTTGGTATACACTACTATTGTACACGATACAACAAGTTTCAAACTTTTTCCCATAATCTAACAAACGTGATAAGTGAAACACAATCTGTCCAAGGATCTATAGAAGTACACAGAATTGTTGCGAATAGTTCAAGATAAGATTCTTATTCTTTTCATTCTCTCCGATCGAGTACAACTTAGCAAACATGTCATGATTCTTCCTTGAACTTTTAAGAGGCATAGGAGAGGGCACAATAACTCCAACTATGGTGTATAAGTTCAGATTCTGCATTTTCACTTGCAATACCCATTGCTACATGTAATGGATAGAAATGGTCAGGACTTGGGTGTGCAACTTTTGCACATGGTGATTTTTCTTCATAATTTTTAACATCTTCAAATCTCCCTTCAAGTAGAGCCTCTTTCAGCCAATTATCAAATGCCAAAGCCCTAATGACCATGGAACCGTCGTCAACATCCCCCACGGTCTACCCAACAGCACAGCCTACTAAGGTTGTGAGTGGTGACGCCGGAGCCAATGAGCACCTCATCATCTTTCAGGGGATCCAATACTTTCCCCAAATTATAATGATAAGCCCCTCTCAATTTGTTTAGACAGAGAGTTGGTACACAAGGATATCTGTTGTCGGGTACATGAGCATAAGTAAACTTACGCGTCGTGATCTAATCCTCGTTTTTGTCCTCATGTACACGCTTGAAACCTTTTAAAGACAAGATTTAAATCCATGCCATTTCTAAAAGTTTTTAAATAAGATGTTAATAAAACCTGATTTCTTGAGCAATTCTTTCACTCTATTTGCCAATTCCTGCGAACCCGGTTCTGGATACTTGATCTTGTACATTTTCTCCGCGAAGTCGTAGAAGTCGTAGATAATATTATTGACGTCAGCAATGACGTTGACTGGGGCTCAGAGGTCTCTTAGTGACCAGATATGACCAATATGGATCTGGGTTTTTCTAGGAAAACCTTCTATCGGAATGATTAGAGGAAGTATCTTGTCAACATCGACTCATCAATTGATAGAGTTGACGAGCCATGTGATATATAAAAAAGGCTCCTTCAATCCCATTTTCTTCAAAAAAACTTGATGATTGCGATTCAATTATTAAATTTTACTAGACACACAGACATGAAGAATAATACAACTTGAACACGCTCAAATACAGATAAAAAAAGACTAACGACTTGGCACCTATTTGGGCATCTTTTTTTTTCAAACTATCCAATCATATATCGATACTTGTTCACTTGTTTATGAACCTATCTTTGAACCTATTTGTGTAGCAAAATTGATACATAAATGTCTATTATATAAGAGAGAGAAATCGTGCCTAAAAAATTGATGAAAATTTACAAAGTCCTGTTTGGTAGGATTAAAATTAAGAACTTGTTTAATCCTCATTTTTTTCAAAATACATTTTTCTTTATTTTCTTTTTCAATCACACATTATTCAATAAAATAATATTACATGTAATTCAAAAACTTTTCCTTCATTTTTAATCATACACATTCCATCAATTTACTATTCCAAAATGCCTTCTATTTAAAAATGAGGTTCATACAAGCCCTAACTTTTTAATAAATTTTGATAAAATATATGTTTAAAAATATTGAATCCCATAAAATATGTGAATTAATTATTAACTTTGATTTTAATTAAAAATATGAATTTTAATTTCTCTTGAACAAGAACTAACAATCTAATGATTAACTAAGCGAAATTGGGCCAACTTTCATCTGTCATACAATTTTGCTCGTAAAGGATTGTACCATTAGTTTACTTTAATAGTAAGTTAGTTTCAATTGTGTGTAGTTCGTAGATTGATCTCCAAATAATGTTGTCATAATAGGGTAGGGTAGGCCAATTCAATATAAACAAAAATAAAATTAAAGAATCGAAACTCATCTAAGTTTGGGTAAAAAGATTGAGAAAAATAAACTTTTTAATCCAAATAAAAAGCAAATCAGTTTGCACTTTAAAATAATTTTCTACCATTTGTTTGACCCTTGAACCTTAGTTTGGCCTACTTATAAGTAGGGCTTAAATGATTTCCTTTTAGGAAATTCATCTAAGTATTGCAGCACACGCAACCTTAATTTCCGTGAATCAATGGTTCTGTATATTTTCCTTTTTAACAAAATGCACATTTTATTATATGTAGCATATGCATGATACAAGATACATTCACTCTCTACTGGTAATACTTCTTAAGATGTTATGTATTCCAAGGATGCAGCATAGGTCTACCCTTCATATCTTCTAGCTTGTAAGCCCCCTTAAGTAATACTCTGATTACTCTATAAAGGCCTTCCCAGTTAGGTCCTAGAGATCCAGAGCTAGGTTCCTTTGTTGTTAGAAAGATTTTCCTTAATACCAGGTTAGTGACCTCGAACTCTCGTTTCCTAACCTTCTGGTTATAGTATCTCGTGTTGCGTTGCTTATATACAACATTCTTAATTTCAACCTCATTCATCTTTTCTTCTACTAGATCTAGTTCTCCTCGTATCGTCCTCTCATTTTCCTCTTCACGGTACATTATTGTTCGAATGGAGGGTATTTCTATCTCAAGTGGAATTACGGCTTCCCCCCCGAAAGCTAAAGAAAAAGGGGTTTCCCCTATGCTATTCCTAGACGTGGTGCGGTAGACCATAGTGTATTACGGAGTTCCTCAGCTCGTCCTGCCTTAAGAACATCAAGTTTAGCCTTCAGTGTATGCTTGATGATCTTGTTAATTGCTTCGACTTGGCTGTTAGCTTGAGGGTGGTTCGACGTGGAGAAATGCTTTCGTATACCAAGTTCTTCACAAAAGTTAGCAAAGCGAACATTGTAAAATTTCTTTCCATTGTCAGTTACGAGGAAAATGAACTGACTTTGCTAACTTTTGTGACATTTAGTGAAGTAGACTACAATGACAATTGCAAACTTTGTTCCCCCTTTTCCAGTAGGCATGGGGCCAATTAAATCGACCCCCCAGTTGGAGAAAGGCCAATGTGCAATTACACAGTTTAATTCTCCTGGTAGAAGTTTTATGTTAGGAGCGAAGCGTTGACATTTATCACACTTTCTGACAAATATCAATGCATCCTTCCTTATGGTGGGCCAAAAATATCCTTGTCGTGCTATCTTGTGAGCCAATGACTATCCACCGAAGTGATTTTCACACACTCCTTCATGTACTTCTTGCAAAGCATAAAGTGCTTCCTCCTCACTCAAGCATCTCAACAAAGGTATATAATATCCGCGTTTGTAGACATCATTGTCAATCAATGTATACCTTGCCAACCTCATCCGAAGTTTTCTCACCTTAACGGGATCTTCTGGACACAATCCTATTTTCAGGTAGGAACTAATTTTATCCATCCACGTAGGCTTGGGATCAACTATCATAGAAACTATCTCCAGTCTTTAGATGGCTGGGTGAGAAATCCTCCCTAGATGGATGTTATCAAACTCTTCTATCCTTTCATTGGTAGCCAACCGAGCTAAAGCATCGGCATGACCATTTTGGGTTCAGGGAATTCGTTTGACCAACACAAATTTGAAATCTTTAAACTCTTGCTTAACGACCTGAAGGTAGCTGTTCATCATTTCTTCCTTAGTTTGGTAAGCTTCATTGACCTGATTAACCACCAATTGTGAATCGATGTAAACTATCAGTTGAGTGACTCTTATGTCTTTCACCATTCTCATCCCTGTTATGAGTGCTTTGTATTGAGCCTCATTATTCGAAGCTTTAAAATCAAACAATAATGCTTCGCAGAATATCTAGCGATCCAAACTGATCAAGACAACTCCAAACTCGATCGAGCTTCGATAGAGGATCCATCAACGAAGAGTTCCCATGGAATGATGAAGTTTTTCTATTAGATTCGGACTAAACTCCGCAACGAAATTGACAAGAGCTTGACCATTTATGAAGGAGCGATGCTTGTATCTTATGTTGAACTGATCGAGCTCTACCGCTCACTTAACCATCCGACCTAAAGTATTAACCTTTGTAAAACTTGCCTTAACAGATAATTGTTTAAGATCTCAATTGGATGTTCTAAATATTAGGGTCTCAACTTCCTTGCTGCCATAAATACAGCATAAGCTAGTTTCTCTAAAGGAGAATAACGGAGCTCGGCTTCTTTGCTTACATAGTAGACATGATGTTGTATTTTTTCTTCCTCACTGGCCAAAACAGCACTAGTAGCATGTTCAGATACCGCTAGATATAACATCAGTACTTTTCTTGCCTTTGGTTTTGATAACACCGACGACAGTACCAATTGTTGTTTTAACTCATCAAATAGGAGTTGGCATTCGGGGGTCCATTCAAACTTCTTTCCTCCTCGTAAGACATTGAAGAAAATGTTTACTTATCAGTCGACTTTGACATGAAACAACTGAGGGCAGTTACTCACCTAATCAAACTCTAAACCTCTTTAGGCTTTGTGGGGTGTATTTCAATGATGGCCCATATCTTTTTTGGATTTGTTTTGATTCCCTTGCGATTTACTAGATAACCCAGGAACTTTCTTGTGCTCAATTTAGCTTCATCCCGTATTTTCTCAGGATTTCGACCATTTCAGTAAGAATCAGTTCGATGGTTTTTGGCATCCGTATTTTTTACTAGCATATCATCAACATATACCTCCATGGTTTTACCAATTTGCTCGACAAACATAGAATTGAACAGGAATTGGTAGGTAGCCCCAGCATTTTTGAGACCAAAAGGCATCATTTTGTAACAATAAATACCTCGGTCAGTGACGAAAGCAGTATGTTCCTAGTCAGGCTCATACATAGGAATTTGATTATACCCTAAGTATGCAACTATGAAGCTAAGCAACTCGTGTCTTGTTGTTGTATCTACCATCTGATCTATCTTGGGTAATGGAAAGCTGTCCTTAGGACATACTTTATTCATATCGGTAAAATCTATGCACATTCTCCAATATTCATTGTTTTATCCACAAGAACTGGGTTAGCAACCCATTTTGGATATTTTGCTTCGTGGATAAATCCATTATGAAGCAACTTCTGCACTTCTTTGTTTAAGACTTAATACCTTTATGGATTCAAAGGTCGACATTGTTGCTGTCTAGGCCGCACCATTGGGTCAGAACCCAATTTGTGGCAAATGATTCCTGGATCAATCCCTTTCATGTCTGAATGGTTCCAAGTAAAAACATCAAAGTTCTGTTGAAGGAACTCAATGATCTAACCTCGGAAGGGTGATTTCAATTCGTGGCCTATTCTGAGTTCTTTTGGTGGATCACCCAATCCGACCTTCACTCTATCTAGCTCCTCCAGAGGTTCTCCCCCTTTACTCTTAAACATGAGTCTAATTAACTGAGATCGGATTCGATTAGATATACCATATGAACTTCTGGGGAACATACATATCCTTCTTCTCCCTAATATGACATTATAGTTGGAAGGAAGATCGACAGCAATAAAGTCAACTAAAATCCTTATCCAACAAGGGAATTCGCCTAACTCTACACTCAATAGGATCACCGAAAAACCCTTGCAACCTCCTAGAATATGGCTGGATGTAGCAATCTTGGATTCTCATTTGTTCTAATGTTCAGGAGTACAATACATTGATCAAACTTCCATTACCAACCAGAGTCTGATGCCCTCGTACCCCTGCGACAGCCATAGTTATGTCGCTATGTCAGTCTCAGGTTCTGGTAACATCACATTATAATTTTGTCAGATGTGGGCATTGAGTAAATGTCTATGCCTGGCTCTTCAAGGCCCTTTGAGGCATTGACTGCCACTTACTAGAGTTTTGATATCATCTCGAAGTAAAGGATCCCGAGCTTGTGGACCTGGTCGAACTCACCGAGTCATTCCTTATTGATTAGGTTGTTGATTGCTAGCATGGTTTGTTTCTCTAGTGATTACACCCAAAGATTTACGAAGTATTGTAATGTAGCATTGGGGTGTTGTATCCACAAAAAGATGGAAAAGTTGTCAAAGAATTCAAAGGGGGTAAATTGTCCTCTTAAATTTGTGGGAAAGTTGAATTATAGATCAATTAAATTAATATAAAAATGTGAGATAAAATTCAGTGATTTAAGGCAATGAAGCATCAAAATTCTGTCATTCGGATTAGATCATTCAACGTTGTTTATTCAAATTGATGACACAATTAGATACCTTCATCCCGGTACTTTAATCGAAAAATTTAGCAATCAAGACCAATTTAATTCATAATTTTACTCCCAAATTCTAGCTTCTCTTAACAATTATCATAATCATTTATTGAAATTAGATTATAAATCATTCACATATATTAACATAAGAAAGTAGATAACCACACTAATAGATTTAGTGAAATAGAAATTCAACACATAGTTCAATTGTTGATAGAAAAAACGAGATTGATTCTATGAAAAAACTTAATACATATTAAATCAATTTCACAATTAACTCATAAAGATGAAAATTTAGATCTGGAAGTGTTTANAAAAAAAAAGAGATTGATTCTATGAAAAAATCTTAATACACGTTAAATCAATTTCACAATTAACTCATAAAGATGAAAATTTAGATCTGGAAGTGTTTAGCAAAATAAATATCAAAAAGCATGAATAAATGATGTGAAATCACGGAATCTGAATGAGTTCCTTCCTTGCTTCATCAAGATTTTTAGCCTTCCATGGAGTTCTTGAGAGAAAAATTGATAAAAAAAAAAGTGACCCAGATGATGAATGAGGCGTTTTTTCGTCTTCTGGTCGAATTTAGGTCGAGAAAAATGCGTCCAAAAAGTTCCATAAGTGATTAAGCAAAAATCCGAAAATAAAATATTCTGCCTAAAATTAAGCATATGCGACCGCATGGTATAAATCCTTGCGATCGCAAGGAACAAATATTTCAGCCATTTTATTTTGCTGAAAATGATCATGCGGTCGCATAGTATAAATCCTTGAGGCCACATGGTTAAGACGTTTTTCCAACGAATAATTTTCAGTATTTCAGTCGTATCTTCCTCTTACAATGTCAGATTAAGGTGTTTAAGATACATTGGAAAGCTGATGCAAAGGGCTACAACTTCAATTCAGATATCATTGTCCAATTTGATCGTTTCCATGTAAAAATGGTTCTCAGTATGAGGTTGAAATTGGTGCACAACTTTTCAGTTCGAAAGTTGATATGTGATAATGTTTTGGCGATATTCCATCCCTTTGACCCCTTTCTTCATCAAGTTCACCTCCAACACTCTCGAATCTTCATCACAAGTTAGAAACAAATTTTAGAGTTTGTGCACTTTGGTCCCGGAACTTTCACTTTCTTCCATTTTGATCATGTTTCACTTGTTTCTTCCATTTCCCACCATTTTCACTCATTTGTAGCCTAAACCAAGATATAGAAGTACTTAGTGCATTTAGGCGTCAAATAATCATAGAAACGCAAATATTAATGGGTGAAAAACGTAATAAATATGTTATTATCACACCCCCCAACT
>CAIGRO010264037.1:0-12760 GCA_903798355.1 Fraxinus baroniana
TGCCCCTAGACCATATAATCCCTGAATCCATAAAATTACTTATAAGTTGTGAAAGCTGAACCATTAAGGCCACGTTTGGTAGAGATTAAAAATCAGATTTTTAGTAAATTTTAATAAAAGTTAATGAAATATGTGGTTAAAAAATTATGGATCTCATAATTATGTAGTTAAAATTAATTGTTGACTTTGATCAATGGCTAAATAATCTCATACCAGACTATCCAATCATCACGATCCTATAATCGGATCGTGTTGGTCTTATGAAACCTCCATTTCAAACATCTAGTTGCTAGACAAGCTATCTTGAAAGAGACTTTGGACGTTCGCTGAGAACTTACGAACGCTACATTTAAATTTTTTGAAAATACAAACGCTACATTTAAAAAAGTGACAAGTGCTTCAACCAATTATTGCATCGTTGCAATACATGTGCTAATATTGAATTCTCATTAATAATTAATTAGGGTCGATCTCACACGTGAATGCAAGAAGAAATGTTCACTTTACTTATGAATTTTGCTTTGAATATTTCACTAATTTCATCGTTATAGCATTTCAATAAAAAAAAAAAAAAAAGAAAAAAAAAACTCGGATAGATACTTAGTTCCTTCTAACAAGAAGCATGATATGTTATTGACTATATTAAGACCGAATAAAAAATTAATTTAAACCTACTAATCATTTAAATTACAATTAAATTAGAAGTAAATGAGATAAATTTGTTGGTACACTTCATTTCGATTTGCACTGCATGTGCTCAGATCCGTTGGGCTAACCTTATCATTTGTCTCGTAGTCAAACGTTCATATTTCAAACATTTTGTTCTTTGTTCTAAGCCCCTTCCAATAGGGGATCGCCACATAGGCGCCCAATTTCTTGGCCTCACTTTGATCATGGCCCAGGGTTCTTATCAAGTCACCTTCTTGCTTACATTCAAACAAAGCAATATGTCAATAAAACAATATCATTGAGCCCCTATTTCACTTACTATCATTATTTCAAAAATTTTTAATTTTTATACTCATTTTCAATCACACGTTTGTACAATAACATATTTTATATGCAAATTCAAATTTTTTCCAACTTTTTAACTACACATCCTCAAAAAAATTATTATTCAAAATTTCTTTTCTCGAAATAATTGTCATCAAACATAGGCTAAAATTGTTACAACCTTACACAATTTCTCTCTAAGAATTCTCTACTTCGAAAATGTTGTATAATGATATTATTTTTAATTTTTACAATTTCATCATACATACAAACTACCAAACAAGGTGAATTCACTATAATAAGGAGTAAATTCCGTTTAATCTATAACAAAAACATTTCAAATAAAATTAAAACAAGTCTCTTCACATTAAAAGCAGATTTTTAGTAGATTTTAATAGAAGTTGACGAAATGTGTAGTCGAAAAGTTGTGGATTCCATAAATTATGTGATTAAAATTAATTATTGATTTTGACTTAAATTGACATCAAACATGGACTAATCTTGTTAAAATTCTAATGGAACAATAACTACAATTATATTTCAAATATACACTAAAATTAAACAATTTATAATCAAAATAAACATTTAGGGCATGTTCTCTTTGACCGTTTTGGGCCGTTTTCTGTTTTCGATTTTTCAAAACAATGAAAACGCGTTCTCTTTACTATTTTTGAAAATACGTTTCTGAAAACGGGTTGAAAATTTACAAATAAAACATAAAATGATAAAATTGTCGTTTTGGGTGTTTTCAGTTATAACTTGACAAAAATTTTCAAAACATGTTTTCGTTGTTTTCAACCACCGCTAACTATCACCGCACCCGACCACCACTACACCACCACGACCCAACCACCACTGTACCACCACCGCCGCACCAACCATCACCTCACCCGACCACCACTGCACCATCGCGACCACCCCAGCCAAAATGGCAACCGAACCACTGTCGATTCGCGACTAGGTAGACCACCGCCGCCAAGCCAAACTGGTGACCCAACCACAGCAAAATTGCCAACAGAATCGCGACCCAACCACCGCCAAATCTCCACCAGAATCGTGACCGCTACTCAGCAAAAATGGCGACTCAACCACCGTAAAATCACAACCAGAATCGCAACCCAACCACTGCCAATTTATCGACCAGAAAGACCACTCCACCCAGCAAAAATGGCGACCTAACCACCGCCAAATCGCGACCCAGAGAACAGCGAATATTGATTTGCCATTACCCCCACCGCCCAACCAAAAGTCGCGACCCAACTGCCACCACAGCCACCACCGCAGCGTCGCGACCCAACCACTGCATTTAACCACAAATCGCCACCAACATCTTTCAGTGAAGGAGGAGGGGAAGAAGAAGAAAAGGGGGAGGAGGAGAAAAATAAAGAGGCGAGAGAGAGAGCGAGAAAGGCTGAGGAAGGAGGAAGGAAGAGAACACAATTTCCATTTTCTAATTTTTGAAAACAATTTTTCAAAATGCCAAAGAGAATGCATTTTCAATAATCTCAAAATGGACCCTCAAAACACAAAACTCAATATGATTTCAAAACACAAAACACAAAACTCAAATACAAAAAGAACGCCACCTTAACAATATTGAAATAATCTGATATATAATTTGATAGCTGGAGTTGTTCAAAATGTCAACAAATTACTAAAAATGCCAAGAATCCCCCTAAATCATTTTTCTCGATCAAATATCTAATTAACTATTTATTTTTTCTTAATCACACATTTTTATTTATCAATCAAACATTAGACTAGTTATGTAGCCTAAGGCTTGGAATAGTAAATTGATGGAGAATGCGTGATCGAAAAAGAAGGAAATTTTATTGAAATATTATTTTATTAAAAAATGTGTGGTTGAAAATGAAAATTTTAATATGTATCAAACAGGGGCATGATAACATGAAAACTCTACAGGAACGACAAAACAAAATTTTAAAAAATAACTTATAAATCGACAATATTATTAAAAAAAAAAAGAATAAAAAGATATTTTAGTTCACTTGTCAAATTTCTTATATAAAATAAAAATACTGGAAAAAATTGTGAGTAACACAGAAAGCTTCTCCCCACTAATTTTCGACAACATCACTGACAAATGTGCCGATGATCACCAATGATATCGCAGTAAGTAATTTTGTCTAAATCACAAATTCTTTTCTTGACGCAACGACGCAAGTTTATATTATCATGTAAAAGTAAAATAGTGAAAAAGATATATTATCCATGAGGATTGAAGTACTTAGATTAGGGGTGTCCAAAAGTCTTGAATCGAACCGGATCGAATCGAACCTGAACCGAATCGAGCGGTTCTTCACAAGTTAAATATCCAAACGAGTACCCGAATCGAGAACCAATGGGTATGGGTCGGATCTCGGGTCTAGACCAAAAACCGAAAAACCGAATGAGAACCGAAACTAAATAAATTTTTTATTTTATTTATTGAATTAATTAAATTATTTTATTTTTTTCTAAATAAATTAACAAATTAATTAATTANTCAATTTTTTAATATGGATCACGACATTTTAATATTAGAGGGTGTGTGGTAGAGATTAAAATCAGATTAAAATTGAAAATATAGCCGTTATTGTTGACTTTTATTAGACGGGTGTGACTCAATAACGGTCATATTTTCAATTTTAATTGGATTTTAAGCCGTACCAAACAGGCTCTTAATATATCTACTTTTTGGTATTTGTATATATTGAATTAATGTTATTGGACAGCTAGTTATTTATATATTTTTGAATTGGGCTACGTTAGTTTGTAAAAGTTTCGAATGAAATGTCATTAGTTATATTTATGAAGTGTTGTTGTAAATGTTAAAAAAATTAATTATGGCATGGAACCGAACCAAACGGAACCGAACCCGAACGGTTCCATAATTATATTTGGACCCGACGGGTCCATTTATTAAATACCTGAAAATTTTGAAATCAAGCAGAATCGAATCAACCCACGGACAACCCTAACATAGACCGTCTCCAACTCAAAACCAAAGTTTGAAGGGGGTTTTATACCATTTTGTATCATATCTTGCACCAAACTGAAAATTATTTTCAACCCATTAAATCAAAACTTTTATCAAATGAACAACGCTTAATCATTTTCTTCATTTTTTTTTCATTCTTAACAATTTATTTATTTATTTAATTTACTACATAAATTATTAAATAAATAATTACGTTTCATTAACAAAAATATCAAATTCATTAATGAATTTAAAAAATGTTGTAAAATTATTATAAATACCATAACTAAAAAAATATTAAATCATGCAATAAAAAAACAACGTAAAACGTTTCGAATCTCGACATCATGATATTATAAAGTCGAATTAGTATTGTAATTTAATTCTTGAAATTTGTATTATTGATTAAATAATTAAAACTTATTAAAAATGTACATAATAATAATAATAATAATAATAATAATAATAATAATAATAATAATAATAATAATAATAATAAAAAATCAAGAATTAAAAATTATTGTATAACAAAAAAAATAAATCAGAAAATACATTTAACAAAAAATTGGTACAAAATGGTAGGGGTGGACATGGTTCGGTTCGATTCGATTCTAAAAAGAATCGAACCAACATAACTCGAAATTTTCGGGTATTTAGTAAATGGAACCGTCGGGTCTAAATTTGATTATGGAACCGTTCGGGTTCGGTTCGGTTCGGTTCGGTTCTATTCGATTCCGAAATTTCGTACAATAATTAATTTTTTTTATATTACAACAACGCCATGTTAATTCGACTGTGACATATTCAATCTTAATTCTTACAAAATAACGTAGTCCAATCTCGTAATATATTTTGCATCTCTCTTTGTTGAGTTCTTCATAAATTTGATTGCTAAATCACATGAGGAAGGAGATGGTTAGTTCACAATAATATGACGATAGAAATGACAATATTGTAGAATAATAGATTTGGATAAAATATAAGTCAATTTGATTAAGTTGGGTTTGACTGAAAATTAGAAATAGTAAAATCATATTTTGGGTTTGAACAAAATTAATTAGTTAGCAATTTATTTTAAAAATTAAAATAATCTGACTTATTTAAGATAAAAAATTTTAAAAAATTAGGGAGATTCGCTTCTTTGATTTTGGGTCTAGAATTGAGAACCTAACCAAACCCGTCGATTCTCGATTCAGATACCCGTTCGAGTATATAACTTAAGAAGAACTGCTCGATTCGTTTCAGTTCGAGTCGGGTTGGGTTCGATTTGATTCGTGAATTTTGTCCAACCCTATAAAATGGAAAAGAGGGTTTAATAGGACATTTGGTGCAACATTATTCACTTTGTACCATTTTGCACCAAAAAGGTGCAAACTGTTGTGTTGGGTTAGAGAAGGATAGCACCAAATTTTTGGTGAAAAATGGTGGAATATTGTAAGGTTGGAGATGCGCTTATATTTAATTGATTAAATTCTAACTTGATTAATTACCGAGTAACACACATTGATTTGTCATCGCAATTGATTAATTAAAAATGGAGGGAATCCTAATTTCATTTTATCTTTGTTTAATAACTTTACTACTTTCAATCTAACTTCCTACGGTCATTTTCAACGTAGTTAATTACTTATTTCAAGCGTAAACATAGTGCTCACTAAGCTCGAGTATTTTAATCGAAAACAAACCTCCCGAACCTAAATCATAATCAAAATCAGAGGTTCCAGACTGATTCCAACAAAAAAAAAAATGTAAAAGCCAAAATCGAAAATCGATTAGAACTGGGTTGGTTCTTGGTTCTTGAGCCAGAATCATGGGTATCCGAATTAAATCGATTTTTATAATTTTTTTAACAATATATAGTCTGAGTTAAAAAAAAAAAATACAAAATCTAAAAACTTTAATTTGTATAAAAATATAGACTCTAATTCTAAAAAAAATCATGATTGGCTCCCACTTTTTTGTCTCTCATCTCACATCAGATGTTGCATTTTAGATGTTAGCACATGACAATATTTGCAATTTGAATCTTCTATGAATCAAAAAGTTTAATGAACGATTGTGTATAAGTTGATGAATCGAAGTATTCATTCTTTGCAATTCTATTTTTAATTTCTTATGTTGTTTACAAATTTAAGTGTTTTTTTTTGTAACTAATGACAATTAAACTTGATATATTCATAGCTTGGGATGAGATGTATCTTTTTTATTATCTCGAGTCCATTATTCTCTTTTGAAATCTAATTTTGTCATTTTTTAATTAAACAGAACGAGTTCAATACGTGGACTACAAATTTTATATAATACATAACTATCTAATTTAAGCACCGTCCATATTTTAAATTATAAGCTCTTTCATGCCTGATCAAATAAGATTAATTAAGAAAAAATCATTTGTTTTCAAACTATAATTTGATGTTCTAAATTTTTTTTCCCTCCTCTTTAGTTTTTAGTCTCACTATTTTTAGTCATACAGCTGAATTTTTTAGCTTCTTGAAGATTTTTTAACTAGATTTCCTCCCTCGCACAAATATTGTTGAATAGTACCATGTTTGATATACTTATCGAAAGGGCCTATATGAACTTTATTATATATATAAAAAAATATATTATGATAGAATCGATTTTGGATTTGATTTCAGTAATTACAAGTATCTAAATGATTTTATTTATGAAATACCCGAAATATAATTGATAGTTTCATGTATTTCAATACCCGACCCTACCCACCCGACTTGCAAGCCTAGTGCTCACAATAGATAAATGGGCATGATTTGAGTTAAATTGCAAGTATTGAGGCTAATGATCATATGCTCCATTAATTTTGTTTTATTATTGTTCTCAGAAAGGTCAATTGACGATTTTACCCGACCCCCAAATTGCTCGACGAATATACATATGATGGGTTCAAGTTCAACCCAAAAACAGCAACATTGCCTTCTTCATGTTCAAGAAACCAGCCCACATACTACAAGATCTCAGGTTTTCTTTTCTAATGCTTATTTTGTTTTTGTAGGATCGTGTTTATGCTTTTTAAAATGTCTAGTATCTAAATAAATGTCATCATACGTCGACGAACTTTTTTCCATTTCCTCAATTATTGCCTTTCAATGAGAATTTCCATGTGTTAGTGTTCTTTGTTGTATTGAATGCGTTTAGTGTTTAGCTTATATTGAGACCTAGAAGTTAAATATATTTTGTTTGCTTGTCGTAATAAATATCTTAAATTTGTATAGGAGATAGATACATAGTTCTATGATGTGTGCAGTTTGTTTATGTATTACCATATATCGTAATTTATATCGAGATATAATAAACTCATTAGTGAAATTAGTTGTGGTATGACGTGAGCGAGAATATCAAATAAATTTGGGTGCTCAATTGCGTATAGCGATAATGTTAATATCTTGATGAACGAAATTAATCCGGATTATTGTTTCAAGCCTTTGAGTCTTCCTAATTTGGGTAAACGTTTCGACCTTTTTTATCAGATTATTAATAAAAACTAAAGTCAAATTGAATGATGGTGGGATTAAAATTCAATTCATTTGTTAGTCTTGTCAAGACGATGAACTATTTTATTCAAAAGAATTATAAATGAACGCTAAAACATGTTTGAATTATTCATATTTTGCTAGAATTAAATCTATGTAAAAATCATTTCTCAACTTTCATAGCATGTATCCATCAATACCAAAAAAATTCATACCTCCAATATCTTGTGATTGAACTTCCATTTCCTTGTCTAGGTTGCAAAAGAGAGAGAAATCTAGTATGGAGAGAATTACTCTCAACCCCTTTCAACCCTACCCATCGATCCTCTTCTCCATCTCTACAAGAGGCAAAAGGGTTTTCTTGATATCTCTATAGAATTCAATGGGCCAATTCTATAATAATTAGGATGAGAGTAAGGGCATTCATATGTGTTAATTAAAAATGGCTCATCCCATTATGGGCCCAATAATCAAAATGTAAATGTTAGTCCATATATTAGAAAAACAATCCAACAATCTTCCGTTTGGACATCATTACATTTAATCACTTACATAAACACAAACAAGCTTCTCAAAACTTAAAGGTCTTGTTCAAAATGTGTCAACAAGTTCAAGCCAGTGAATGATATACCGACAGGATATACAACACATGACCAATACTTGAAATCACGTAACATAAATCAATGAGATGCAAAAGCAGTATGGAAAAAAATCAAAAATGATAAACACATGTTTCCATAAAAAGCCCTAGAGACAAATATGAATGTCTTTAAAACGATAAGCCTTAACCAAAACATAGTTGTAGCACATAGCCTAATGACTATATCAACAGGGTATATGACACCAAACATATACTCACAACTGTCAGAATTAGACATAGACCAAACACATTGTCTCTTACAGGTAACACACCTTGTCCATAATGCACATGACTCAGACATAAGACTAATCAAAATGTCTCAATACATAATGCGCCTTGTCCAAAATGCATGTGACTAAGGCACGAGACTAACCAAAATGTCTCAATACATAATTCGCCTAGTCCAAAATGTGCGACTCATGCATGAGACTAACCAAAATGTCTCAATACATAAACATTGCATTTGTCCAAAATGCGCGACTCAGGCAGGAGACTAACCACAATATCTCAATACATAATTCGCCTTGTCCAAAATGTGCGTGACTCAGGCATACATCGACATTGCTATATTTAAAAGATAAAACAGAATATGAGCATAAGCAATATATATCAAACTAACAATGATTACAAAACTCCCACTAACTAAACAAAACATAAGACTAACAATCCTAAATGAGTCACATGCTGCTGAAACAATTTTGGAGTTAAACCTTTAGTTAGCGAGTTTGGTAGGTGCATCGACCCTCAAAGCCAAAACCAAATTCATTATGGCCAAATTAATAGTGAGAGACTCATGCCAATCTTCATAATTGGTTCCTGTTAGACTTTTGATGGCAGACAAAGAAAGACATAGCTGCATTGCCATAAGTTGAGGAGAATACAATAAAAATTTATCAAACATGCAGAATGATAAATGTGCTCCCATAAATGTATACAATAGTCAACTTTATGTCCATGCTAGAGTTTTATTTAAAAATAAACTCTTACACACTATGCTAGAGCCCAAGACACACCAAAGGCTCTTACGCATGATAAAACAAAAGCCAAGCACTTAACTATTATCTTTGTCGTCCTAAGCATCCTACCAAATAATGATTTACCGACAGGGCAAAATCACTATTTGCATGGATCTCAGTATAACTAACATATAAACCTCCCCACTTTCATTGAAATTATGATTTCCCTTATCAGCATTATCCGTTTTTGACTTAGTAATGAGGTTTCGGGCACTTGGATAGGGACTTATTTTACATATACCAAAAGCACTAGCTTCTTGCTCTATTTTGGATATATATATATGCAACTGGGTCTGCAAATTCTGTATCTGTTGGTCGGAATTCAGGTGCCGCTGGCAACCCTTTAAGCCACTTCGGTATTTCCACATCCTTCATTCTACCACAAAAAAAAATTCACCTAGACTCGATCCCTTGTAATTGAAGTACACAAAAATAAATCCAAGGCTACTGCATTGCACTATTAAAAATGAAAAGACCATAAATGAAAACGTAAGCTCAAATTTTCACGAGTCTCCTTCTGTGAAATGAAACTGCACATATTTTTATTACTTCCTGTAGCTTCAATTTTATCGAGAAGGGCTCAAGTGAAAAGTCACCAGAAATCGGGTCTGAGAAACAGGGACCTACCGGTACAATTAGCGCCCGTTTTGGTTTTCACTTTCTGGCACGTTTCTTTCTTTCCAGGAACTCCAAGAAAATGGCAATTTTTTTGTTGTCTCCACCCATTGACATCATCTTCACGTTAGAAAACCAGATTTCTTCCAAAATACAAGAATCTTCAAAAGGAGGGGAAATATAAATGATACAGGCATGAAAAATGAGAAGGAGGCTATTGCTAGAATTAAATCTACGTAAAACTCATTTCTCAACTTTCATAGTATGCATCCATCAATACCAACGTAAATCACACCTCTAATAGCTTGTGGTTGAGCTTCCATTTCGTTGTCTAGGCTGCAAAAGAAAAAGAAATCTTGTATGGAGAGAATTACCCTCAACTCTAACCATCGATCCTCTTCTTCTCTTGTAGAGGCAAAAGGGTTTTCTCTATTTCTCTATGGAATTCAATGGGCTAATTTTATATTAATTGGGATGAGACTAAGTAGAGATGAAAATAAAACCCACTCAATCCGATGCTTGTGGGGCCCGTCCCATTCCCGCCTAACCGGGTACATGGGGCGGGGATGGGACGAGAGTTATTACCCCAAAGTGGGTACGAGGCGGGTACGAAAAACATAGTCTCCGCCCCGTTTAAAATTAATTTCAAATTTAAATTTTTTATCGAACAAAAATAATAAAATTATTATCATTTTTAAAAAGAATATATTTAACAAATTAGTAAAAAAGTAATTATATTTACTAACAGAAGACATAAAAAAAATAAAACCAAAAATTAAAATAAAAATAAAAAATAAATGGGGCGATAAATTCCCCATCCCGCTTTAACCGGGTATGGATATGGGTATGTGGTAAGGTAATAAAAATAACCGACGAAACGAGGGTAGAATTGACCGACTCGACTCATACCCGCCCCGTTGCCATCCCTAAGAGTGAGGGCCATATGTGATAACTAAAAATTGCTCATCCCATTATGGGCCCAATAATCAAAATGTAAAGGGAAAAATTCACAACTTACACTTTATCTATCCCAAAATAAAAAATCAGGTCTCAAAGTTTAGAATTGCAAAAATCGGATTTTTTATGAATTAATTAATTATATTTCACAATTATTATATTAAATTAAATATTTAACTGTAATATAATATAATTAACCCATCCCAACCCCCACCCCGCCTCCATCTCCACACCCCACTGCTCCAGCGACTACTCCAACGACTGTTCTCCGATCGCGCTTAATTTCGACGACTATTCCGGTGACCGTTCTACCGCCGCAAAATTTCGATGATTGCTCCGATTTCGACAATTGTTAAGGTCACATTTATATGCAATTTGGTCACATATAACTTATTAAGTAATTAAAAATTTAATTTTCAGTCAAAACTTATCAATTTAATTGATTACGAATTATTTTGAGATCACAGATCAAAAAGATTTATAGGTCACAATTGACTTCATTGGTTACTGATAAAAAAATTACAGGTCACAAATTTTTAATTGATCACAATTTTAAAAAGTTATTCCATATTTGTTGGTCACATGTTATATTTTCAATCACAGAGTAACAAATTTTAAGGTCATAGTTACCATATAGATGGTCACATACACCCAAACACCCGTCCCCCAATCCTTGTGCACCACCAAAACTTGGTCACAGGTCATAGATCGACCAAATAGTTGGTCAAAGACACTTCGTCCCATCTGCCGAACCCGTCCTCCAATACCAATATACCAACAATACTTGGACACATGTCACAGAACGACCAAATAGTTGGTCACAGATACTTCATCCCATCCATCGCCGACCATAATCCTTAAACCAGTCCCCAACAATAACACCACAAATCACCACCACCCAAACCACCACCGTCGCCGCCTAAACAGCACCACCATCGTCGCCGGCTGAACAGCACCACCACAACCACCGCCATAATAATAACAAAAAACAACTATCCCATCGCCGCCCACATAACCACACCAAGAAAAACACCACTACCGCCGTCGACCCCGCCACAACACCACTCAAACCATCACCACAACAGTTCCACTGCACGGACCGCCACACACACATAGATCCACATACAGCAGATCCACCCCACACCCGCAGATCCATCCCCACACCCACAGATCCACGCACCCATACACCCACACACAGAGATCCACCCCACACGCACATACACCCACACACATAGAGCAGCAACGTCGACCCACCCAACTCGTCCACCCACCCAAGACGCTGGTAGCAGCATCGACGCTACCGTGCTCAGACACAACAACGTGCTGCCAGCGTTTTGGGTAATTTAGGGTGGAGACAGGAGGAATGGAAGGAGAAGGGGAAGAGACGGAAGAGAGAGAGTAGGGTTTGGGAATTGTGTGAAATTTGGTGGGGGTGGGGGTATGTGTGGGTATATAGATTAATTTAATTTAAAATATAGTTATTAATATTAATTGTGAAATTAAAACCTAATNGGGTGGGGGTATGTGTGGGTATATAGATTAATTTAATTTAAAATATAGTTATTAATATTAATTGTGAAATTAAAATCTAATTTTTGATTAAATAACGTTAAAACCTGATTTTTAGAAAGGTAAAATTAAACTGATTTTAGGTAATTACCTCAAATGTAAATGCTAGTCCATATATTAGAAAAACAATCCAACATATTTAACATTGGATAATTTGTGTACCCCGTTAGTTGATGCCTAGATCACTACTTGCCAATTTTGTCATATTTTTCTCATTTTCATGCTACAACCACAAATTTTCAATTCCATCATTGTACACAATTATTATTTTCTGAAGTTAAGAAAAAAGTTGAAGATAATTATATATCCATCGACCCTACTCTTCCATTTTCACGAAGATGACTATGAGTTTCATAAACCCCACGTGTTGATGCCATTCTACCATTCCATTATTGCAATCTTGTATGAAGTTAAACGGAAAGAGTTATAATTGAAAGAGAAGTGGTAAATTCTTTTTAACTCGTACGAAGGAAATATATTTGCGGCTTAAATCAGATGC
>CAIGRO010264042.1:0-15735 GCA_903798355.1 Fraxinus baroniana
TATGCCACGTAGGACGACTACCGACTTAAAACGTGATAAGATTAAGAGTGTGGAATTAATTAATTATTAATTTATTACACGTTGTCATTAATTTTATTGACCAGACGAAAAGTCCGAGGTTGCCCCCCTTGACATTAAGTGCTTCACTTTAATATTTTATTTACGTAATTAACTTGCTTAGAGCAGCCTTTCATAATATGCCTCGATGCATGTTCAACCAATGAATAATAATTATCTATTTACTTGAATAATTCCAAAATTCCGGTACAAGTAGTATTCAACTATTACTGATTCGTTTGACATAACTTTTAAAAAATTAAAAATTTCTAACCAAGAATGAATTTTTCTATATGTTTGGATAATTTTTTGAGAAGTGCTTTGCCCGAGTAAAAAAAACTTTTAGAATAAGATAATTTAGAGTATGTTTGGTAGAAATTAAAATCGGATTAAAATTGAAAAATTAATCGTTATTGTTGACTTTTATTAGATGATTGAGACTCAATAACGACTATATTTTCAATTTGAATTGGATTAAAATTGATACCAAACAAGCTCTTAATATAATTTCTTCAGCAAGCTCTTCAACAAGAAATAGAAGCAAAAGCCATGTGATTTAACGGGCCATAAATTCAACAAACAAAAGATTATTTATTTATATTTGTATCGTCGCTGATGTTTAGTTCATGTTTATATTTCTTCAAATGCTTGATACGTGAAATTTTCTTAAACAAACTGCACGAAGCTATATGAAATTTGAATCTAGTTATCTCGTCTAAAAATGTAGATAGTTATAGAGTGAATAATTTTCATAATGAGGCCATGTCGTCGTTTAGAGATAGAGGGGATCCGAAGCGTGGGAAGGCGTTGGCCTTGAGCGTTATTATCGGGCTCGAGCACTATTCAACCCCGAGGAGGCCAACTATCGATTGAGCCCAAAGTGCGTGGGGGTTCCTCGGGAATTGTGTTCGGGTTTGTCCAAAGGCAGGATCATCATTTGTAAATCAGGAAAATGTTATGGGTCAATGCTCGGGCTCGGTGTGGTCGGAAAACGACCACATCACTAACCAAGAATGAATTTTTCTATATGTTTGGATAATTTTTTGAGAGGTGCTTTGCCCGAGTAAAAAAAACTTTTAGAATAAGATAATTTAGAGTATGTTTGGTAGAAATTAAACTCGGATTAAAATTGAAAAATTAGCCGTTATTGTTGATTTTTATTATATGAGTGACACCTTATAACGACTATATTTTCAATTTGAATTGGATTAAAATTGATACCAAACAAGCTCTTAATATAATTTATTCAGCAAGCTCTTCAACAAGAAATAGAAGCAAAAGCCATGTGATTTAACGGGCCATAAATTCAACAAAAAAAGAGTATTTATTTATATTTGTATCGTCGCTAATGTTTATATTTCTTAAAATGCTTGATACGTGAAATTTGTATCATCGCCGATGTTTATATTATGAAATTTGAATCAGTTATAGAGTGAATAATTTTCATAATTTTGTTATACCAACCAAAGTCGCCGATGTTTATATTATGAAATTTGAATCAGTTATAGAGTGAATAATTTTCATAATTTTGTTATACCAACCAAAAGTCAGAATGTGTAACTTTCGTCGCTAAAAAACAAGACTTAATCTTTATTCAAAAACAGACAGCAGAATTTGTCATGTATGTGCATGCAACGCGGAATTGTAGTAAAATTTGCTCTATAAATTCTTCATTTTGCTCCAATACTTTCATAAACATCTTAGAAAAATATTCTTACATTTCTTCATTTTTACGGATTTTGTGGACATTTTATAGTTAAATATATAATATTTTCAATATGAATTCTGGCAATATTTATGCAGCTGTTGCTGCTATATTTTTCCTGCTCATGATCTCCTGCCAAGCGCAATTGTCATCTACGTTTTACGATAGTACGTGTCCGAATGCGCTTAGTACAATTCGAACTTCCATTAGACGAGCTGTGTCGAGCGAGCGTAGGATGGCTGCGTCTCTCATTCGTCTCCATTTTCACGATTGCTTTGTTCAGGTTAAAGATAATTTTATACGTTGAAAATTGAAAATGTGACTCTGAACTTACGTGAAGGGACGTGTCGAAGATTATATTTAACTTTATTTTTTTCTCTCTCATGTTATTAGGGATGTGATGCATCAATACTACTGGACGATGCCCCCGGCATTACGAGTGAGAAAACTGCAGGTCCTAATGATAATTCGGCAAGAGGTTACGAAGTCATAGACGCCGCCAAGAGCGCGGTGGAGAATATATGCCCTGGAGTTGTTTCTTGTGCCGACATCCTAGCGGTGGCGGCGCGGGATGCATCTGCCGCGGTGGGCGGTCCTTCTTGGGCAGTGAAGCTCGGGAGGAGAGATTCGACTACAGCAACCAGATCACTGGCGGAAAGTAATCTTCCTAGCTTTCGGGACGACCTCCCTACACTTATATCCACCTTTAATGGCAAAGGACTAAATGAAAGAGACATGGTGGTTTTGTCAGGTAAATTATGCAGCTGCTTCTTGTAATATATGTACTGGTTAATATATTGAGTCGAGCCTAACTAAATTGTACTACTTATTGGACAGGTGCACACACAATTGGGCAGGCACAATGTCGTCTATTTCGCGATAGAATCTACAGCAATGGAACAGACATCGATGCTGGTTTCGCGAGCACCCGTCGACGCCAGTGCCCTAGTAATGGTGGGGATGGAAATTTATCACCACTCGATTTGGTGACACCCAATTCATTCGATAACAATTACTACAAGAATTTAATCCAAAGGAAGGGTTTGTTAGAATCAGATCAAGTTCTTTTCAGCGGTGGATCAACGAATAGTATTGTGACACAATATAGCAACAATCCTCGTACTTTCTCATCGGACTTTGGTGCAGCCATGATCAAAATGGGTGACATCGAACCCCTCACCGGTCAAAATGGGATTATAAGAAGGATTTGTAGCGCCGTGAACTAATTTCTGTTTTGCCGTTGTTTGTGTTTTCTAGTATCGTTTTGAAGGTTGTTTTGTCTCGGGTGATTTAATTTTCACTTAATGTTCTTTTTCAAGTTTTTTTCTTCCAACTGTCCTTGTTCAAGTGTACATCTCTTTCTCGTAATATATTGTTTTATTTTTGTTCTCGTGCGAATTAAGACATATCTTCGTACTCTCTCCGATTGCATTCTAGGCAAGAAATTATGAGTCTATTTCCTATGTTAATTTCCTTTTTAATCCACGTTAAATTGGGTAAAAGGGTAAAAAAGGACAGAGCTATGAGTGGCTTGATCACGTATATATTTTGTTTTTTTTTTTTATTTATGAAATCGGGTTTGTTCATAAAAAGTACGAAAAAAAAATTTAGGTTAGACATGTCACCTTAAACGGTCCTTTAAGTTTGGTTACTCTCTAACTCGATAGAGCTATGTCAATTGTCGAGTCCTCAACATTCTAGGCCACCAAGATTAGATCAACGTGTCATACAAATGAAGAGTTCATTTTAACTATAGTTCGCATGATGTCTTGAATTATGTTTACATATCGCAAACATCTAAACATCTGATCCTAGGATTAATACAATATTATCTCAAATATAAAATATCATTATTAGTGCAAGTGTACAAGTAACTTTCCACCTTATATCCTTAGAGGCATAACCTGTGATTTACCCCCTTCACCAAAGTCCAGGGCAGGGCAGGGCAGGTGGGGAGCCCCAAGGTTGGGGTTCAACCTTTAAAATATTATCATTAATTACAGTTGTTACATTGTATTTATTTATTGGAAGATGTCTTATTTATTTATTAATTCATCCAATATATCGAATAAGTCAAAAAAAAAAAAGTACGAGTGTCTTTTATTGATTTATATGCAAACTTTTTCACGATTCAAAAATTCAAGAGAAAACACGTTCGTTAAAGAGCATTAAAGTTTTTCTTATACATAAAATAGTACTTAGGCCGTAAGTACTCAACAAATTCCCCAATTAATAAATATTTATACGAGAATGGATGATATTATTCGAAGTTGATGTTGTTTATGTGATTTTCGAGAATTTTTTCATTAAACAAGAAATAAGAGTTTACAGTAATTAAAATAGTACACTTCAAGATCAATTTCTTGAAAATCACTAAATAATTAATAGATTATACTATGCTTTTCCACGAGAGTTCCTTAGGCCAAACTATACAATTTTAAAGCACTCAACCAACCGTCAAGGTTCATCATGAGTACATATAGCATTCATGACTAGTGTGTACCTTGTTCAAAACGACAAGGTTCATCATGAGTAATGATATTTATCATGATGATGATGGAATATCGATGATATGAAAATTCATTATTACTCACATTTCTCTCCCTCCTCCTCTCTTTCTCATAAAATTGAATTGTCAAATTTCATTATTCTATATAGACTGTCACATTATAAATATTTCATTATCATAATGATAAATTGCATTATTCGTTCCTCATTGAGCGAAACTACTTTCCAAGGAGAGAAGCCAAGTTGAGCTCAACGTCTTCTTTTGCTTTTCGATCAAATGGTTCATTGCCAATGTTTAAATCTAAGATTGATCGTCACGAGTTTGCTCTCTAGACTTCCAATCTCTACTCCTTCAACTACATATTGCAGATGAATGCTCAATTTGTACAGTTAATGTGCCAAATAAATTGCAAGCACAAAATTATACTATAATACTTGCATGTTAATAGCGTGTTTGGTAAGATATTAGAGTATTGGATAGTACAACTGTACAAAGCCCATGTTTGTTAGACATTTCTTGTCCATTTGTAGGAAATTTCTAACGTTGCACAGTGGGGCCGCCTACCATATTTGACCAGCTTGTGAGATAGTGGGGCCCAATAATTTGAAAAAAAAAAGAGGGTAAAATTCTTCATTTTTTCCTCAAACTAATGTTGACCAAATAGGGGCTAAAAAAGAAAAAGAGAGTGACCATATCAAGAACAAAATGATACATTTGTAAAAGAAATAGTTCCCGTAATCTTGCTTCTAGTGCGAAGAACATAGCCTTGTTCTCTCGACAGATCGATTATGGATCCACGAGGTATTTTGTTCTCGTCTTTGAACTGGGAGGTGAACCTGTACGCGTAACCATATTAGGCTTATAAACAAATGAAACAAGCATTCCAATGGCTGATATTAAAAATTATCAGTAGGACAAAAACCGATGGCAACAAAGAATCGCAACATGGGATGCTGTCAAACAAAGCTGTAACTCCAGCATCTCTCTTTTGTTTTTATATCTGCTTCTTGTAGAAGATCTCATCCCCATGTGAGGGGACTGTGAAAAAAGCTGTTAAACAAAGTTGTAACTCCAGCATCTCTATTTTGTTTTTACATCTGCTTCTTGTAGAAGATCTTTTTGAGGAAGTTACCTAAATTAATATTTGGAAACTAATTTTTATGTGAGTTTTCTCTTTCGGAAGAGTTTTTAGAAGTAAACAACATTGGATCGACTTTCTCTAAAAGTTTTTCAAACTAAAGGAAGCACTGTTATAACATTAACCAAATGTGTCCATAAAGCAGCTTTTATGTCTCAAAAGTCATGCCAAACAGGCCTTAAGAACGATTACTTTCCGAGAAGTACTTCAAAAATCAAAACATAAAAGTCCAATAGGCAGTGACATAATTGATTAAAAACAGCATGTTAACTTTGGTGCAACTCTTTGTCCTCCGTCCCAAACTACGTTAATCTGCTACCAACAGACTCCTCGAAAACACTCCTCGCCGAATGAATACTCGATTTTCCATAAACTATTTGAAGCCTAACAATCATACAAATATCACTTTCCATGAGATCCTCTTCTAACTGTTTGTTTCCCTTCAATTCAGTAGTAGAAAATGCACCATATTTCTCACCAGGAAACTTCTTTACATCACCATCATCTGTGTATACGCCTATCAACAAAGCAAAAACAGTTGTGGGCAATGCTCAATGACGATCAGGATCCAAGAAATCGAAAAATCAAGACTATCGGTCTCTTTGTTAAACACTAAATTTAAATTAAAAAAAAAACGCTCTCCCTTTAACTTATAAACTTTTAAATCAAGTGATTCAACCTGACAAACAAATATGTCTCAAGTTTAAGTTTGGCCATTGTCTATTTCTAAAAAGTGTACACGTGGCGGACTCATTGAAGAGTAAATTTAAACAAAGAAACGTGTCCCATTTCTCATGAATTGACCTTTTAGATGAGGCGATTCAACACTCATGATGGGAATTGATCTTTTTAATGTTTTGAGGTCTATTAGAGCTAACACACGAGATGGAGCGGAGTATCGAGCTGTTGTTGCCACCATCAGTGAAATTATTTCCTTAAAATTCATCAAAACTCATTTGAAGTTCACACTGCAAAAACAAAATGGATTAAAAAAAAAAACATGAAAAGTATAAAAGATTAAAGGTAAAATGTGGGACAGTGGGGTTGGGTTATTAGATTAATTAAAGGCCCATAAAGCCCATTGACAAAAACAGGACAAATTGGGCTAATCCATTTAGAGATCACAAACGAGCCGAGCCGCAAGTGAGCTCGACTAGCCGAGCCCATGAGCTGGCTTGTGAAAAATAAAGAAAAATATAAAAAAAACGTGAAAAATAAAAATAAATAAAAAATTCAAAAAGCTCGTAGCTCACGGGCTTACGTCTCAGCTCGTGAGTTTAAGGACTGAGCCGGCTCGGCTCGACCCATTGACATCATTAAATCCATTAGTAAATTTCAATCATTTATCCAACGGGAAGAATACATAAATACAATATTATAAGAATACAAATTCAAATTTAACATATTTGTAAAAAAAAAAATCACAAATCAGGTGTTAAATCCTATCTCTCCCAAAATCCTCATAGCGGTCATATTATCAAACGTAATTCGTAAAATACTTTCCCATCTCTCTTAAAGCAATAATTAGTAAATTTTAATTGATTGTTATGTGGTCGTCGTATAAGAACCGATGACAGTGCTCTTTGTGCCTCATCTTTTTACAACCCCCTTCCAACTTTAATTTCAAATAACCCACACGAGACTAATTTCTCCATTTCTAGTTGGAAATGGTACCAATTCGATTCTATATAAATGTATGCATGTATGTATAATCAACAAAGTTTATCTTGGTTGGGATAGTATGTAGAGAACTTGTGTGTACGTAGAGAGAGAGAGAAATTCATTTTTAAGCTAGAGAGATAAATAAGATATTTTCAATACGGTGATAAATGCAGTTGGGGTGGATGGTTGTAGTAGTATATATGTGTTTATATTAAAAAAAATTATAATTTGATTTTTTATAAAAAGAATTGTTAATACCTTATTATTGAAATTGAAACCTAAAGTGTAGAGATTTGGGTAATTTTCCCATATTTTAACGTCTGGTTCAAACAGGTGCTCAAGTCAAAATCTTACCAATGAAATGAAAAGGATACGGATGTTAAATTCCAAGTTAACAAGTCCAGGTTTGAGTAGGGCCTAGCTTCTGCGTTCATGGGTAGTGCTAGATCTAGAGTTAAAAGCCCATCGGGCCTTCTTGCCCAAAATCATTTTGAGAAAAAAAAAAAGGGGAAGAATTCAAAAGTCAGGTGCTAACTTTGACACAATTCATAGGGATTTGGGTAATTTTCACTTACCTAAAAACCTATTAAGTTTTGAAAGGCCAGAAATTTTAGGCCTGATAGACTAGTCCAACTTCTTTATGACGTGGCCCATTTAAGTGGGCTGGGCTGACGTGAAGCCCACCAAGAAACGTCCAATTTTTTCCCTGTCGGCCCAAAGTAAGACTTTTATCTTTCTTACACAAAAGATTTATAATGACATTATTATATTAATTTTTTTATTGCATTTTGATCTATTTTTTGGACTGGAATCATTACAATTTACAAAATACGATTAAACAGAATATTTACTATCAAAAGAATCCAGAATATTTGTTGGATTCTCTCCGTTCTTATTAGCTTAGTAAAAATGATATTCATTAGATTTCTTGCTTAGTAACTTTATAAAATTACAAAAGCAAGAATACACAACGAAATTAAATTATAATATAATATTAATAAACAAAATGAAAGAGAAAACACTTTTTTAAGTACTATGCATCTAAAAATTAATGAATTTAAAATTATTTTTTAAGTACAACTAACATGCTAAAAACCATTTTATCAATTAGATCCATCTATCTATAATTCTTCCAAAGCACATTAGTCCCTGTTTGGTAAAATTAAAATTTAAGTAATATTATTTTATTGATGAAATGTGTAGTTGATAAAAGGACAGTGAAAAATGAATTAAAATTTAGGGTGTGTTTGAACCACATTATTTTGGAAGAATGTATTCTGGAATAGTAGATTGATGGAGAATGTGTGGTTCAAAATGAATGAAAAGTTACTGATGTGATGGAAAATATTATTTTATTGAAAACTGTGTGGTTGAAAATGAGTAGAAGAATGAGAATGAAAATTTTAATGTGTACCAAACATGGGCTTAGATTTTAATTTAAGTCAAAGTCAACAATGAATTTTAACTTCATATTTTATAGGACCCACCACTTTTCCGTCGCATAATTTCATCAACTTTTTTTTCAAAATCTACAAAAAACCTAATTTTAATCGGACTAAATATTTATATAGGACAGGTCCACATATTTTGATAGTGTATACTCTCTACATCGAAATTATTAAATTTAACTAAATTAATTATTGCTTGGACAAACCTGAAAGCATCAAGACGACCTAGGAAATGAAAGATGCCATCATAGACTTGAAAACACATGCTTTTATGGTTTTCTCGATTGGTCTTAATTTGTACCTTTTCTTTTGTTGTTTTGTCAAATGCACCACAACATATAATATTAATTTGTATGTCAATCTTTCACATTTTGCTGGAAAATAGTTGATAAATGTCTGTTCTTTCTTAAAGCTTTGTAAGATGGGATCGTTCATTCACAATCATAGTCGCGTATTGGTAGGTATTATTGAACAATATAATAAATAGAGAATTAATATCTGAGACAAAGATCAATTACTATGTCTGATAAAAATTAATCGTTAGCTTGAAAAAGTTTGTGAATCCATGTTTGAAACTTGTGTCACAAGTGGTAGCTATAAGTCATAGAGGAAGTTTCTAATCAAGCACTAGGAGGAAAAATCTCAACATACGCAAGTGCTTTAGTGTATTGCAATGGTGAAACAAATAAATATTTTTTCTAATCGCTAAGAAAGAAAAGACTTATCACGTATATATTTATACATACATAGCTTCTAGATAAATGAGCATTAATAATTTGAAAGAAGACCTTTGATGTCAATGATAACATTGAAGGTTGCCTTTAGTGAAGGTGGTGGTTGTGTTAGACGAAAGATGCAGGTTGAAAGAAAATATAAGCTTAAAGGATTGATAAAATGCAGAATATTGAATATAATATAAGATAGTTACTTCGGCTCACCCCAGCATTGACGACTTAATGGGGTGAGCTGAGCCCAAAAATTGTGAAGCGAGCAAGCTTGTCCCACGCTCGAGCAAGAGCTAGCTCACAATATGGATTGAGTCAAGCAACTCGGCTCGGTCCATATAACACTTAGTGAACTTCTAAAGGTAGCCAAACATGTATAATCTCTACTTTTCTTGGCATTGGAGGAAAATTGGTGAGAAATGGATTGGCTGGTATATATGAGGTCGAGTAGAAATGACATAACTAATATATATATATATATGATTAGAAATTAAGAAAATGACATGACTGCCCTCATTTTGATGAATTTGGATGATTCCATGCTCCCATTTGCGGGAATATCTTGGGAAGTAGTTTCTGTCTGCTTCCTTTCCCTCTCCATTTAAACCCCCTCCCATTTTTGCCACTTTCTTCTCATAATCCACCTCGTAAAACAACATGTCCATTTCATTCACTTCCACTTCAATCTTTCTCCTCCGATTATCCACCACCACCAATGCCGCGCCGCTACATATTCCGGCCACTACTTTTTTATGTCCCGCCACCACTGCTGGTAAGTTTTGAGCTTTTCTTGGTGTTACAATTCTCCGTATTCCGAGTTCTTCAGAGCTTCCAAGAAGAATATAGATCATTTCCCTGCATCAGAAGAATCTGTTTATATTTTATTGAATTATGCTGTCAGCTAATTTTGCTTTCTTGAAATGGTTAAAAGGTCATCGATCCTGAATTATTTATTTTCATCTACTTCCATGAATCATTTCCTTTGTTTTTTTTATTTGAATATTCGAATTAAAAATTATAATTAAACCAAGAATTGTTGTAGGTTTATGGCCCTCCTGGAAACAGGTTGCATCTACTTCACTTCTTCAATGCAAAGCTGTGTCCAAACCTCGTACCCAGGGTATAATTTTTGAGGATTTTTCGAGATTTTTGTTTTTTAGTCCAACGTTATGCAATGAAAATATACAAATGCAGGATACATAGATGTGCTTCAAAATGATTTTTCAGTGATAAAATGGCCAGAAATTGTGGAGGATGACACAGAAAAAGATACTCTTAAGGTGGTTAAATTTAAATTTCGTGGGCTTGTTTTTTCTTTTTTCATTTTTTTGTGCAGAATTTGATTTCGATAGTGAAAAAAATAGGAAACGACGACAGAGGACAGGATAAGGGAACTTGTGGAATCGATACGATGGATGTTATGTTCTATGGAAGATGGAGAAATAAGTGTATCGGCTTACGACACGGCTTGGGTGGCTCTGGTGGAAGATATTGGGGGAAGTGGTGCACCCCAATTCCCCAGCAGCCTTGATTGGATTGTAAACCACCAGCTTGATGATGGTTCATGGGGCGACATGGCCACCTTTACGGCTCGTGACAGGATAATTAACACATTAGCATGTGTAGTTGCATTGAGATCGTGGAACATGCACCCTGACAAAAGTGAAAAAGGTAACACAATATTTTTATATAAATCCATTTATCGGAAATGGAACCAATCATTCTATGATCTTTTTAACTTGTTCCAAATTCATTTTTGACTGCACATTATTTAAATAAAAAAAATTTGCACGTAAAACCAAAAAAATTATGCTACACGTATAGGATTTTGTTCACATGGTCAATATAGAGAGATATTTGTTCCCCTGTAATTTGTCAAGGCAAAAAATATTTTTTGGCTCAGCCAATTACAGGGGGCAACTATCCCCCCGTACTGACTCCGTCAACAAATTTGTTTTACTCGGATAATTTTTTCCAAACTAGAATGTTGCCCGACCTTTTAACCATGTATTTTTCAAAAAAATCACTTTTACAAAATTTGGGACTCAAACATGAGCTGATCATGACTAGTATTTCAAACACATAATCATGACGCATATAACTTATATTGAAGACAAAACTAATATGGCTCTCACCTCTTTTTATCACTTTAAACTTTTAGACGAGATGATCCATTATCATAATGTCATAGGACCCTATTTTTAATTCCTGTTTGGACCACATTTTTTTCATTCTCATTAATCTACTCATTTTCAACAACACATTCTTCAATAAAATAATATTTTCCATCACATCAATAACTTTTTCTTCTTTTTCAACCACATATTTCACACACATCAATAAAACAATACATTCTTTTAAAAATAATGTGCACCAAACGGCGGTGGACTTAAAAAGAAAATGGATCCAGACATCGCTTGAGGTGGTTGTTGCCTATATAACAACTTAATGTTGTAGATTAGGCGTTTTAAACACATTCCAATTTGATATTGTCTTAAGAATCATGATCACATGCTCGTATAGGCATAAAGTGTTTGTATGGTTATTTTTAAATGATTTTCATGTGATATGTAGGGATAAAATTTATCAGAGAAAATATGAACAAGCTTGAAGATGAAAATGCTGAGCATATGCCTATTGGGTTCGAACTAGCATTTCCTTCACTTATTGAAATAGCCAAAAAGCTAGAAATTGATATCCCATATGATTCTCCAGTCTTGAAAGAAATCTATGCCAAACGAAGTTTAAAGCTCGAAAGGTATGCGTACTCGATAAACAAGTTTAGCATCTATTTCTTCTCTGTATCGAACATGGTCCGTTGGACTCGACAAAAATGGATAACATTAAAGAAGAAGAAAAAAGTTAATTTTTTATTCGTTTGTTGAAGTAATGTTACTTATCACGAGTCTAGTCTTAGTCTAGTCTAGTGGGCTTTCTACTTCATTGTACAATGGAGTTCTGATGCATATTATGCCCTGTTTGGTTTAGATTAAAATTTCTAATCAAAATCAATAATTCAATTTTATAACATATTTCATAGGATACCAAAAGACATAATGCACAAGGTGCCCACAACAATACTCCATAGCCTGGAAGGAATGCCAGACTTGGAGTGGCAAAAGCTATTAAAACTACAGTCTTCAGATGGGTCATTTCTGTTTTCACCATCCTCCACTGCCTTTGCACTCCAGCAGACTAAAGATGATAATTGCCTCAAATATCTTACAAATGCTGTCAAAAAATTTAACGGTGGAGGTAAAAAAAAGTCGGGTTTGTATAATATTCTTTTGAAAATATTTCCTGTTCGCTTGTACTTATTTTTGTAAGAATTATTGTTATTTTTAGTTCCAAATGTCTATCCTGTGGACTTGTTCGAGCACATTTGGGCCGTAGACCGGTTGCAACGACTAGGAATTTCTCGGTTTTTTCAGAAAGAAATTGAGGGATGTATGGACTACGTTCACAGGTACTACTTTCTAACTTATAAGCAAATTATTAACTTAACAAAAGCACATGCTGACATTTAGTTAATAAAAAACCACAAAATTAAGATATTGGACAAACAAAGGAATCTGCTGGGCAAGAAATTCTGAAATTCAGGACATCGATGACACGGCAATGGGTTTCAGACTTCTGAGGCTGCATGGATACGAAGTTTCTGCAGGTAATAAATTAAAAATCTTGTTCATTCTACGATATTCCAGTCCTATTGATTACTCGAAGAAGAAAATTAACGTAAAACCATGTTCATTTTTTCCGTTTGTATATGACAGATGTATTCAAACACTTTAAGAATGGTGGAGAGTTCTTCTGTTTTGCTGGACAGTCGAACCAGGCTGTTACAGGAATGTATAATCTGTATAGGGCTTCTCAGGTGATGTTTCCAGGAGAAAACATACTTGCAGAAGCAAAGCAATTCTCAGCCAAATTTTTGCAAGAGAAAAGAGCCAATAATGAGCTGTTGGATAAATGGATTATAACCAAAGACTTACCAGGAGAGGTAAATACCTTTAACTTGGCTGATTTGTGTGTGTGTGTGTGTACAACTTTTATGAATAATCAAATGCTTCCACTTCATCTAAATATTGGCGCAGCACTATAGGTTCATTCTTAGAGCTCGTTTGGTACCGATTAAAATCCAATTAAAATTGAAAATATAACCGTTATTAGGTCTCACTCGTCTAATAAAAGTCAACAATAACGGCTAGTTTTTCAATTTTAATCCGATTTTAATCTTTACCGAGCAGGCATTTAATCTTATTTATTATGCTCATGTGCCAAGAATACTTGCAACAACCTTTGGGAGATAAAGACCATGACTTTACATTAATCTTCAAAAGATATATATACAAATGATTTGTTATGTTAGTCAGGTCACACTCCTTTGAACTAGTCCCTCTTTGGCCTTTATTTTTCTTCCACATTCATTTTCAACCCCGTATTTTATAAATTTTTTAATTACACATTTCATCAATTTTTATTAACATTTATTAAATGTTATGAACCTAATTTTTATGGACGGTACGTTTCTTGATTTGATACGAGAGTGTTTCAAGGCAAAATAAAATAAAATAAATGTTACAAAGTTTCCAAGAAAAGAAATATTCTCATTTCATGATCAAAATGTCAAGAAAAAAACTTTTATTTCTTCAATGAAAATAAAGCATGTATTTCTCTAAAAGTTGCATAAACAACCTTCATTTTGCTTCTGCTTGGTGGGAATTAAAATCTGATTTTCAGTAGATTTTATTTGAAATTGATGAGATATGTGGTTCAAAAGTTGTGAAATCCATAAAATATGTGATTAAAATTAATTTTGAACTTTAACATAAATTAAAATATAAATTTTAATCAGTATCAAACTTGAGCTTTATTACAAACCTCAAATATCCACTAACATTAATGTTGCAACAAATTGCACGCCACTTCCAAATCCTAGGACCGTAGAAATGACACTATCTACTTGTATTTTAAACATTTTTTGTGGGTCATTTTAGTACAAGTAACATGAGATTATGACATATAATGTTAGGTGGGATATGCACTAGATGTGTCGTGGTACGCCAACTTACCTCGAGTAGAAACAAGATTTTACTTGGAACAATATGATGGTGAAAATGATGTATGGATCGGCAAAACCTTGTACAGGTAAGGCAAAACCTTGACATTTACTTTCAAAATGACATAAAATGTAAGCTAAATTGATAGTACATCCTTTTCTTATTAAAAACTACGTGGTTAATTTGTATTCATGTATTTTTCACGTGCACACGTGAGACGTTTAGGTATATAGATATATCATATATGTACATAAATAATCTTCACAAAGTTACATCTAATTTTGCACAGTGGTGAAATAATTTGAGACATAAAACGACTTATAAGTTGTCAGGTATTCAATCGGCCGTTTATACAAAGAAAAAATTATACAGATGGAGACAAGATCATATGAGTAATAATATATATTTTATTACCTTAAAAATTAACTTGACATAAGTAAGAATTATACTTATAATTTGTTTTCATGTGTGTTATATTTAGGATGGGATATGTTAACAACAACACGTATCTTGAGTTAGCAAAATTGGACTACAATAACTGCCAGGAATTGCACCAGCTCGAGTGGAGAACCATTCAGAAGTAAAATTTTAAACCCGTTTCCATTTTATGTTCAAATGAGTAATTTTTCTCGAAAATAATTAATTATTTTGGATTTGTATTGTTTTGTAGATGGTACAGTAAGTACGATCTTGGAGAGTTTGGAATGAGCGAAAGAAAACTTCTCATAGCATACTATTTGGCTGCTGCAACTTATTTTGAGCCGGAGAAGTCGAAAGAGCGGCTAGCTTGGGCTAAAACCTCCATTCTAATGGAGACCATTGCTTCGCACTTTGGCCGGAAACCTATTCACAAAAAAATGTTTATCGACGAGTTTTTACGTGGAAACAACCTCAATTATGCAAATGGAAGGAGGTGACTTTTCCCTTATTTACGTCCAAATATTTCACGCGCCTCTAATTTAATTGGATGAGGATATATGTACATTGGGGGATCCATCAAGGTGTCCATAATGGAAACCTTGATGGATCCCCCAATGTACAAGAAGCATAGTCCATTTTAATTTGTGTAATTAGTATTGTAAAGGCTAGTAAATGGACAATATTTCCCTCGGAGGACTATACCCGAAAGCCAAAGCCTATCTCTCAAGAATTAAGCTCTTTGTACATATGAAAGCATTATGGATGATGAGGTGGCAACACTGCATTAACTAGTTTAACTTTGTTTTTTGGTCCAATGCCCAATAAAATCTTGTCAATTGACAATATATCAAAAAATCCACCCCCCATCTCAATCCGACCCCACCCCATTCTATGCGTTGGCCCCTGTAAATATCTAAATGTATTTGTGAAAAGCCATCTTGAATTGGGAATGTCATTTACTCTGAGTGTTGGCTTTTGATTCACAGGTACAGAACAAGACACAGACTGGTA
>CAIGRO010264051.1:0-10196 GCA_903798355.1 Fraxinus baroniana
TTTTTTTTTTTTTTTTTGAGCTCGGGCTTGGCTCCTTGACATAGCTATTCACAACGATTGGAATTCTGCTTAAAAGCAGAAACAAACAAGCCCTTATTATTACACGACAATTATATATCTATTTTTTTACGTTCATATTTAGGGTGTATTTGAGCCACATTATTTTGGAACAATGTATTCTAAAATAGTAGATTGATAGAGAACGTGTGGTCGAAAAAGAAGGAAAAGTTATTGATGTGATAAAAAATATTATTTTATTGAATAATGTGTGGATGAAAATGAGTAAAAAAAATGAGAATAAATTTTTTAATGTGTACCAAACATGAGCTTCAACATCTTCCTTATTCACATTATAAGTATCATTATTGCTCATTGGACCTCTGCTTATCTGCAAAAAAGTCCACTTCACCTAACGCCACTGTTTATCATCGAACTGCAGTGGAGCCACCTGCTCATCCCTGCCATTATTCCAAGGCTTTGATTCAACCTTAGGTTTCCAAAAACTGGCTTGTTAGCCAAAAAAAAAAACCCAAAATTTTCAAGGGTGACACCCCGTCCTTTATAAAAGACTTATAGGAAGAGAGAATTTGAAGAATTATGAATCACGTTTCTCATTGATATGGTTAGGATACATACATTTTATATGAGTAGAAAATGGAAACTAATTACAATAAAATTAATTGAGTAAATACCAACAAATGACATAATATACATTACAGCAAATTCAAACGTAGAATAAATCCCTTGATTTTCTTCTTTAACTTTCTCGACTTAGTTGTATATCCTTATCATGCCCCCGCAAGATGGACGATCATGGAGCAAGTTCAATCTTGGTCTTAAGAGAGTCAAACTGAGGATGAGCAAGAGGTTTAGTAAGAGCATCGACGAGTTGATCAGCTGCAGAGATGTGTGACATTCGTAGAAACCATTTTGAACTTGTTCCCGAATAAAGTGATAGCCGAGAGCAACATGTTTCATGTGTGAGTGAAAGACTGGATTGGAACATAGATTTTTTGCACCAACATTATAACAATAAATAACATGTTGTTTGGGGAAGAGTGACACCTAGTTCTATTAGAAGAGAGCAAATCCATTGAATTTTCGCAACAGTGGAGGCCGATGATCGGTATTCAACCTCAGTGGAAGAGCGAGCAACAATACGTTGTTTCTTGGAACTCCAAGAAATAGGATTGTGACCAAGATAGACTATATATGTACTAGTGGAGGTGAAATCATCTTTGTTACCCGTCCAATCAGCTTCTTAAAAAGGCATGAAGTGCTAGTGGTGAGGTCCGACGAAGTTAGATGCCATGATCTAAGGTGCCACATAGATACCTTAATAGACGCTTGACTGCGTTCTAGTGGTCACCGGTTGGTTGATGCATAAACTGAGAGAGTATATTCACTGTATAAGCAACGTCCGATCGAGTATGGGAGAGATACTGAAGGCTGCCAAAAACTGTTCGATATTCAGTTGGATCATATAAAGGGCTCCTTGATTGTAAGGTGATAATTGGATTGAGAGCAGGCTTGGCTTCAGTCATGTGAGTTCAATTAAGTAGATCAACAATGTACTTGTGTTGACTTAGAAAAGACCATTATTGTGGGAGATAACTTACACTCCAAGGAAGTATGTTACGGGCCCAAGGTCCTTGAGAGAAAAGTGCTGAGAGAGCTGTAGAATGAAGTTCTGCACAGCTTCGGCATTATTCCAGTGATAATGATATCATAGAAGTAGACTAGAAGATAAAGGATGGTATTACGGTTATTGAAGATGAATAAGGATGTGTCGGCAACAGAATTGGTGAAGCGAAATTGAAGAAGAAATTGGCGCAACTCATGATACTAGGCACATGGAGCTTGTTTGAGGCCATATATAGCTTTTCGTAGCTTGCAGACATGATAAGGAAAGTCACGATCAAGAAAGCCCGATGGTTGAGACATAAACACATCGTCAGTGAGAGTGCCCTGAAGGAATGCATTGTTGACATCAAGTCGTCGGAGTGGCTAACCTTAACTGACCACAAGGTTGAGAACAAGACGGACAGTGGTAGATTTGATGACTGGACTCAAGGTTTCAGAGTAGTCAATGCCAGGGCGTTGGTGGAAGCCTTTAGCAACCAATTGTGCTATGTACTTGTCAATAGAGCCATTAGGTAAATATGGTGGGAAAGATCCACTTATGACCTACCAAATTCTGAGTGGGATGAGATGGCACTAGTTCCCATGTACCATTACGAATTAAAGCATCAAACTATTTAGACATAGCTTGTCGCCACATAAGTTCTTTGAGAGCTTAGGTAACAGTTTGAGGGTAGGTTGAAGTTGGGCAGTAAGGTTAAGCTTCTGAATTGATTTATGAATGTTGTGTTTGGACCGAGTGATTATTATACGAGGTGAGGTTGAGAGGTCAGGTGGTTGATTAGGATCATTTTGAGTAGGTGGGGGTGGTAGGTTACTAACACGGTCACACTCATTTTCACTAGAATGACGATTGGGTTTTGGTGTAGGTGTGATGCGGGTGGTATTATTTGGAGCTGGCTCTTGGAGTTGGCTTGGGGTGATAGTGGCAGGCAGATTTGGTGGGGAAGCAGAGTCGACATTAACGGATGGTGTGGCCACGACCGGTAATGTTATAGAGCACCACTCAGAGATGGTGGATGGAGTGGCACGAGGAAGAGAAGTGTGAGACGTGGCAAGGGGAAAAATGAACTCAACAAAGCCAATATTTCGAGAAGCGTAAAGACGAGCAGTACATGTGTCAAGGCATAGATAGGCACTTTAATTAGGAGTATACCCGACAAAGACACAAGGAGTGGAACAAGACTCGAGTTTGTGAGATGAGTATGGGCGAAGCCAAGGATAGTAAAGACATCTAAAACTCTAAAGTTTGGAGTAGTTGGGGGATGTACCAAAGAGTTTGAGATATGGTGAAAGATGATTTAAGATTGGTGTAGTAAGGCGATTGATGAGGTAGAGAAGGTAAAAGGTCAATATAATATAGGCATGGATGCATGAGTAAGGAGAGAAAGACTCGTTTCGACAATGTGACGATGAAGATGTTCAGAGTACCCATTGTGTTCAGGAGTGTGAGGCGAAGAAGTCAATTTGAGACCCCATTCATTATTAAGAATGAAGAGAGGGCTTGATATTCCTCCCCACCCCTCTCCCACCCAATTGTCAGAGTAGAGAGTTTTGATTGGACAATCAAAAAGATTTTCTACTAAGGCCTTGAAGCGCACAAAGAATCATGTGTATCAGATTTGCGTTTGAAGGGATAAAGCCAAATATATTTGGTAAAATGGTCAACGAAGATGACGTAGTATTTAAAGTTATCAACAGAGTAGACTGGTGATGTCCATAATTAGTAAATATAATTTCAAGAAGAGAAGAGGTAGAGAGAGTAGAATTAGAAAATGGTAGTTTATGACTTTTATTGCATTGACACGAATTACAATTGAAATCTAAATTGGAGGGACGAGAGACATCTAAATTAAACGAAGACATGATATGTTAGAAAATTTACAAGGAAGGATGACTTAGTGTATGATGCCACTCAGACAAAGTGTTCTTGACACTAGAGAATGCGATTAAAGGTGACTGAGTAGTGGAGATCGGACATTCATACACACCATCCTTAGTCCGACTCTGCAATAGAATTTTTCCCGTGCGAATATCCTTCACATGAAAAGAAGAGGGTAAGAACTCAATGGAAGTATTGTTAGACTTGCAAAATTCAGAAATAGAAATAAGACTACGTTTCATGGTGGGAACATATAAAACATTAGATAAGGTAAAAGAGTGAGTGGTAAGTAGAGGTAGAACCAGTGTGGGATATGGGGAGTCCAGAGCCATCACCAATCATACTTTCATCTGTGCCATCATAAGGATTGTGGATAGCAAGATTGCTTAGGTCGGTGATGATGTGATGGGAGGGAGGATGGCTGCAACATTTGCTCGAGCTTGCCAGGGAGACGATGGTCAAGATTGTGACAGATTGCCTAAATGATGAAGTGGTTGCACATGAGGAAACTATTGTCGAAAGAGAAGACAGCGAGAGACTACATGACCTTGAGTACTGCACTACTAACAGCGACCAAGGAATGGACGAGCAGGATGACGATTGTCTCAAGTGTCGGTGGGAAATTTTCTTGTGAAATCATGGATGGGTGTAGCTGGGAACCCGAAAAGACGAGGAGTAGTATGGGTAGTAGAACATGGAACGAAGCGAACATTTGTAAGATGAGCAGATGCTGGTACAGGTGAGGAACTTGTCTTGTTGCAGAGAGACAGTTCTTTGTTGATGCGCTTTTCATAGAGTTCATCAAATGAGATGGTGGAATCACGACCATTAACCGAATTAATGATGGATTGATAATTTTCATCAAGGCCTTCAAGAACTTTTTCGATCAGATCTTCTTGGTCAAGAGGCTTACCAAGAGTGGCAAGTTCATTTGCCTGAGTTTTTATGGATTGCATGTAGTCTGTAATGGATTAAGAACCTTTGGTGATGTTTTTAAGATGGTCTTTTAGTTGCTTGATATGGCCACGAGATGGGCGAGCATAGGTGTTGGCAAGTATTTTCCATGCTTCATATGAAGTTTTGGATTGAGTGATGAGAGGAACTAGAGAAAGTGAGAGAGTGCCAACAAGTGCTCCAAATAATAGTTTATCTTGACGAAGTCATGTTTGATATGCAAGGTTAGCAGAGATAACATTATTCGTAGTGATGGTGGGTGGAGGAGCAGGGTGGGATCCATCAATGAATTTTTGCAAATCATAGCCGATGAGAATAGCTTCCATTTGGGTTTTCCAAAAAAGATAGTTGGTGGGTGTGAGTTTAATGGAGTTATGGATAGTAATCATGGTTAATGGCTTTGTAGGTTCTTCGGCATTGGGGATGGTGATTTGGATATTCTCGTTAGCCATTGGAATTATTAAGAGAACGAGACACTTGTTAAAAGATTGAAGAATCTGGAGAGAAAAATTAGAGCAAGCTCTGATACCATAAATGACTTTTAGGAAGAGAGAATTTGAAGAATTATGGCTCACGTTTCTCATTGATATGGTTAGGATATATACATATTATACGAGTAGAAAATGGAAACTAATTACAATGAAATTAATTGAGTAAATACCAATAAATGACATAATATACATTACAACAAATTCAAACTTGGAATAAATCCCTTGATTTTCTCCTTTGACTTTCTCAGCTGAGTTGTATATCCTTATCACGTTATCCATAAATCAAGAAACAAAGAATATCGAAAATATCAAGAAATAAAAAAGAGCAATGCTATTCATCTCCAGTGGAGATGCATCCCCAGTCTATGTGGCTGTTTCACCCATCATTTAACCAATCATTGACAGCCACATAGATTGGGGATGCATTTCACTTATCATTTAACCAATCATTGACAGCCACATAGAGTGGGGATGCATCCTCACTAGGGATGAATAGCATTTTTCAATAAAAAATGGGTAATGCTACAAGTACATTATGATGTCCATAAGAGTGTCCATAAGGGACATTAGCACGCTCCCTATTGGAGGGAGTGCCGATCGGCACTCCCTCCAATGGGGGGGTGCCGGTGTCTATTATGGACACCATAATGTATCCTTAACTTTTTCCATAAAAAATATCTTGAGTGAGAGAGAGGGCGAGAGGGATTGTACCTTGGTAAACGGCCAAGTGTAATAGAAGGGATATTTTATTCTCTCTTTCATTTTAAGTTTTTATTGGATTAAGAATATTAATTGTAAATTCATCCTCATCTATTTATTGAAAATATATGAACTTTTACTTGTTCAAGTAACAATTAAGATGAAGTGGGGTTAGAAACAACGAATCTTTTTATGATAAACAAATCTAGCTCACCACCGTGGGATCACGATCCTTTGTCCCGGTCATTGTAGCACGTGTCGCTTTGGTAGAGATTAAAATTGAAAAATTAGACGTTACAGTTGATTTTTATTAGACGGATGAGGCCCAATAACAACTTTATTTTCAATTGTAATTGAATTTTTAGCTCTCCCAATAGGCTCTAAATACTCCTAGGTAATCGATATCGAAGTAGCACCGCTAGGGAATGATGAAAAGAAATCCCATGGAGAAGTAAAATAGAACTGTGAAACTGTAAGCTCAAGTGGGAGGAGCCATCTTATTGGTGGTAAAAACAAGATACACTTGAGCCAGGAAAAAAAAAATCATAATCTGATGAAGTAATTACCCAAATAAAATTTCCAACCATGAAGTTCCCTTATATTTTTTTGTTGTTTTCTTTTTCCAGCAAAATGAGGAACTTATTTAAACATGGATTCTTAGGTTCAGCCTCTTGCAATAATTTGCTGAATAGCAATCGGAGCCATGTTGTCCAAGAATCTTACTTTTCAATTCTCTCCAATAAATCTTCGAGCAAGCTTAAAAATAAGAAAAATATTGATATATCGCATACCCGCTTGAAAAACCAGAGAGAAAACATGAACTTTGGCCCGCTCTTCAATGAAATCCTCGGTATTTTAGGAACTGAAAATCTTACAACGGATGTAAACGAAAGCTCATATGGGTTTTCAATGTTCAAAGCAATCCAGTCGGGAAAGACTGAAACAGATGTAAAGGCGTTTGATAGTTTGGAAGGTGTTTGTGAAAATGCCGATAAGAAAATGGAAAAAAAGAAGGATGTCCAAATGGAAATCTTGAGTGGAAATGAATGGATTGATGTTAGTCCTGTTGTTCATCAAATTACAGGAATTGTAAGAGGTAAAAATGGTGTGGTCTCAATGGAGGAAAAGTTAAAAAATGCGGATTTTAGATATACTGAGGAGATAGTTGACAAGGTTTTGAAGAGGTGCTTCAAGGTTCCTCATTTGGCTTTAAGGTTTTTCAATTGGTTGAAACTGGACGCAGGGTTTCGACACACGACAGGGACTTATAATACAATGGTTTACTTAGCTGGGGAAGCCAAGGAGTTAGCTTTGGTCGAGGAGTTGCTAGAGGAAATGGAAATGAATTCTTGTGAGAAAAATGTTAAGACATGGACTATTCTCGTGTCTCATTATGGGAAAGCAAAGTTGATTGGCAAAGCTTTGTTGGTCTTTGAGAAGATGAAAAAAAACAATGTTGAACCTGATGGGATGACTCACAGAATTATGTTGCGGGTACTTTGTTCAGCCGGAAAAGCCAACATTGCATTGGAGTTCTACAAGGAGATGGTACATAAAGAGGTGGAGTTAGATTTGTCTTTGTATAAACAGTTATTGAATTGTTTGGCGTTGTCTGGAGATGCTGCTGCAGTTCGTGTTGTTGGCAATGACATGATAAGAGTTTCAGAGATTCCCGAATGTCATGCTTATGGTCTCATGCTAAAGAGTTTCTGCATTGCGGGGAGAATTAGAGAAGCCTTAGAATTGATTCGCGACTTGAAGAATAAGAACATTGACCTTGACTCTGAAAGTTTTGAAACATTGGTCAAAGGACTCTGTAGAGCAGATAGGATTGAGGATGCAGTGGAGATAGTTGAAATAATGAAGAGAAGGAATATTTTTGATGGAAATGTTTATGGGATCCTTATAAACACGTATTTGAGAAGAAATGATGTTTTGAAGGCATTTAATCTTTTCTATGAAATAAAGCACTCTGGACATGTAACAGTTTCTACCTACACGAATTTGATGCAGCATCTCTTCCAGAAGAACGAGTTTGAAAAGGCCTTAGAGCTCTATGAAGAGATGGTTGAGACAGGAATTGAATTGGATAGTGTGGCACTAACTGCTGTGGCTGCAGGCTATGTTAGACAAAATTGCATTTCTGACGCATGGAAGGTGTTCAAGAGCATGGAGGAGAAAGGAATCAAGGCAACTCCCAAATCATATGCCGTATACTTAAAGGAGCTATGTAAAGTTTCTGCAACAAATGAAATCATCAAAGTTTTGAATGAAATGCAGGCTTCTGAAATAATCATTGGAGACGACATATTCAGACAGCTTTTGTCTCATATGGAGAAGAAAGGAGAGTTGGGGAAGTTAGAAGAGATAAAACGGATGCAGAGAGCTCGTAAATGTCGTCCTGCAGAAATGGAGACACCAAATGTTGAATTATGTAGTCAACCAGAATGCAGTGTGGAATTCGAGCGTGAAGAAGAGCACATTCGGCTGGATTACTACTTACCAGAGTCAGCATTAAAATCTTATAGTGAACATTCTAAACATTATATACGTGAAGTTTGTCAAATTCTATCGTCCTCAAAGGATTGGTGCTTTATAAAAGAAAAATTGGAGCAATGTTCTGTGAAATTTACAACGGACCTTGTGGTGGAAATTTTGCATAATTGCAGTTTGTACAATGCTAACGCTATAAGATTTTTCACATGGGTCGGGATGCAAACTGGTTATAGCCACAATACAGAATCATACAACATGGCCATGAAAGTTGCAGGTCAGGGGAAGAACTTTAAACAGATGAAAATTCTCTTTTATGAGATGAGGAGAAAAGGTTGCGAAATAACATCTGATACATGGACAATCATGATAATGCTGTATGGTCGAACAGGCTTGACGGATATTGCTCTAAATAACTTCAGAGAGATGAAGTCTAGTGGCTGTAAACCAACCAAAAGCTCGTATAAGTATTTGATCATATCTCTTTGTGGAAAAAAAGGCAGAAAAGTTGACGAAGCAATCCAAATATATCAAGAAATGATTAAAGTGGGATGCATTCCTGATAAAGAATTGTTGGAAACTTATCTTGGTTGTTTATGTGAAGTTAATAAACTGTCAGATGCCAGATCCTGTATAGACTCTTTACGTGAATTTGGTTGTTTTACAGTTCCTCTAACGTATTCCTTGTACATTAGGGCCCTCTGTCGTGCAGGGAAGATGGAGGAGGCTTTATCTTTGACAAATGAAGTCGGGGCTGAAAGAAATACACTGGATCAGTACACCTATGGAAGCTTAGTTCACGGACTGCTAAGAAGAGGAAGGTTAGAAGAAGCACTGGAAAAGATGGAATCCATGAAACAGGTCGGGATTCGTCCTACTGTTCATGTATATACAGCTTTACTTGTCCACTTCCTTAAGGAAAAACAGATAAATAAAGCTCTCGAAACTTTTGAGGAAATGAAAGAGGCCGGTTGTCAACCTACAATTGTAACGTATTCAGCACTGATCTGTGGATATGTAAGGATGGGGAAGATTACTGCTGCTTGGAATGTTTTCCATGAAATAAAGCAGAATGGACCATGGCCTGATTTCAGGACTTATACAATGTTCATTACTTGTCTCTGTAGAATAGGTAAGTCTGAAGAAGCTTTGAAACTTATTTCTGAAATGCTGGATAATGGGATTGTTCCCAGTACAGTAAATTTTAGAACAGTTATTTATGGGCTAAATAGAGAGGGAAAACAGAATCTAGCTAAGATTATACTGCAGAAAAAGTCGGAACTTCAAAGAAGAAGAAAAATATTAACATGAATTATAAATACTGTCTTGCTGTAAATATCTATGTTTTATATCGATTGAAACCATTTTAACTTCATATCATCTTATCTACCTCATCCGGTTTTTTTTTTCCCACTCTTCGTCACGACAATAATTCCTTTTTTCGTGATTCATGGGGCACTATCTTCATAATTTTTTGTTCCTCTCTTTTGGGTGGTGACCAATTTATATTTTCTGTGGTTGCATCAGTTTTATCTTGAACTGTGTCTTCTCATCCTCAAGCCATTGCTCATAGGTGTGTGTAATTGTGTTCTATCAGTTCCTGTTACTCCATTATACACGTGGTTGAGATCTTGTGATTATTATCAAATTTTCATCCGAGAAGAATCTTAATTAAATCCAATAACGTTAAGTATAAGATTATAGGAGCCTCTGGCTAAGAAGATTATAAATGCAAGCAGCAGTAGATTCATTTTCAAGAATAATCAAACGACGTGATTGAGCGACATTGGAATCTGTACATATTGTTCACGAAAATATGTTTCGGATTTAAATCACCGTAAGTGTACGGTTCGTTAACAAGTAGTAAAATGAATTTTGAGTCCAAGTATCGTTCCCACAAGGATTGATTAGTTCTAATTCTAATTATCGTGACCTTAACCGAAACTATGAAGTGAGAATGTTGTTTTGATGAAATTATGAATGAATGAATGAGAATTATGCAATGATGAATGAATGAACTAACTAAATGCATGAAT
>CAIGRO010264052.1:0-10353 GCA_903798355.1 Fraxinus baroniana
AACTCCTCAGCAGACACAACCATGATAGGGCATAAAGACCCTTACTGTTCCAATTACACATCCAAATTAGTTTTGGTACATAGAGAAATATAAGTGGGAGTAACTACACCATCAATAATTATTGTAGGTGGAGTCCACCCATTTTGCATACAAATCCAAACACGTTCATCTAAAACCTTAAGAAAAACTCTCATTCGAACTTTAAAATAAGAATAATTGCTTCCATCGAAAAATGGAGGCATGGACAATGATTGACTCATCTAGACTAATCAAATAAGGGTCAGGAATCGAAATAAAGCTCTGATACCAATTGAAAAACGCAAAGTTCGACCATAACAATACCTAGAGGGAGGTGAATAGGTCTTTAATGTGGAATTAAAAATAAATATGAATTAAATTAAACAACAACAAGTCACTTTTAACTCTTATATAGATGGTTAACCAAACAATCCAATTTTTCATATGTTGAATTACCGCAGTTTGAATATAATAAACAGTAAAACATAAAGTAGTAAAGAACACAAGAATTGTTCACGGAGAAGCCCAACTGGGAAAAACTCCGGGCACTTTGCCAATCAATCCACTATAAACGATTCTGCACTTACAATCCACCAGACTAGACGACAACACGAACTATCTGATCTCTTGACTGCAATTCTAGCAGCTTTCCTTCCCGTGCACCAATTTCAGCTGCCATAACCAACGCTTTCCTGGAACTCCGCTATCCTGCAACAGTCCCTAGCTTGGTAGAATCGTCTATCACCTGTGGATCACGAAGAACAACCCGTTTTTCACAGACTCGAACTCCAGTCTCCTTCCTTGATCTTCAGCACTCACCGACGATATATAGGAAGTAGCAGTTTGGTATTTGAATGTGTGTATGAAGTTGGTTTTTGGTATTGGATATTGAATCTGATGTTTTTCTGACCAAGACACTCAAACAAGATGAAGGTTGAAAGAAGTAATTAATAAATTTATCACAGATGAAGCTCTCTCAATTATTAACCTTAAAATTTTCGTTCTGGACGTGTCTGATATTTATAGAAAGGTCAAGAAAACCATGGGCCTAGAAAAAAGCCTTTAAAATGCGAAAATAAAATTTTTCGTATAAAACTGTCGCTTGAGCGAGAGGCTAGCGACAGTCGAGCGACAGGATGTCGCTTGAGCGAAGGAGGGTGACGGTCCAACGATGGTGTTTCTGATTTTATAGCTCGAGCCATAACCTAGCGACAGTCCAGCGAAAATTCGTGTTGTTTTCTCTTTTGTTCCAAACTCGAAACCCTAGACTTATTCAATTAACTTTTGACATATTTGCACATTACTCCTTGAACTTTCATCAACTATTAATTTAAGTCATTTTGTGTACAGAATAAGCCAATTACAAAATCAACTAAAATCTAACAACAAACATTAACAATACACACTGACTTAATCGTATAGTCTACAAATTATGTTCATAATTTAAATTTGAGCATTAATTTCATAAAACTCAAGTTGCAAACATCATACAAATATCTAGTGGATGAATCATATCTATTAAATATAAATAATATCTAGAAGGTTAATGTGGAGGGTGGTGGGGCTCCATTTATTACCTTAATAAATTTTTAGCAATATAGGGAATCAAGTCCATATTTTAGCTAGTGATGATTAACGGCCAATTTTGAATAAAGAGAACAAACAATACATAAGAATTTATTGGATTGAAAAATCTTCTATTTATTCCTTGAATGTCTATTAAATTCTCATTTTCATATCATTTTTGATCCAATGATGATCTAACTAGTAATGCCAAGCAATAATACATTCAATACTTGAATCTGGTTCAATATAATATTTATTTCAATTGTACCACACATTTTAGAAATTTAGTATGTTTCTCTTTAATTTAATAGAGAATAAATTACAATCAATAGTAATATAAATTCTGTCACATAACGCAGTATTGACTCTTCTAGAGTAGCAAAACAATATTATTCACAAGTAATATAACAATATTCTTAAAAAATATTGATACATTTAAATTAATCATAACACTCTTTTAGAATATTAATTCGTACAAGAATATTATGATTAATTTATGCTTTTTTAGGAACACAATTTAGTATTTTTAAAAAAATATTAATGCGTATTATTTTTTATTTTTCTGGAGCAATATGTCAATATTCTTTTAAAATATTAAAATTGTAATGTTATACTCTTCGAGAGTAGTCTTTCTCGAACATTTATGTAAGATGAGTTGAGCTTTTCTAGAACATCGAGACCATATTCATTTAGTGCAAATACAATTTCTATTTATGCTTCTTCAGAAGCACTTTAACTAGTCTAAAACTTCACGAATATAATATATAATAGAACAAAAAGAATTTTGAAGAATACACCTACTTGATTTTGAAAGATTTAAAAAAATCTTGAATAGTTGACAAATCTCATATTCTTCAAAGATGTAAATTTGAAATTTTTAATAATACTTAAAAATTTGTTACTATTCACATGGTTATTTCTCATAAATAAATCGTTAGATTATGATATTAATCACTGGATTTGAAGAACGATAAGTTGTGAAATTCGGTCCACATTTCATTATGATCGGATCACAAAGTGTTGAGATATCACTATTTGATCATAGCTATTGCAGGTTGTCCAGATTTTGCGATTTTTCTGCATTATTGATTTCGAATTTTCTCCCTCTATATGCTAATTAGAATATTTGATGATATATCTTAAATCACTTTAGTATATCAATGTTTATTCTTATTCAAGAATAACAATATTATATACTTTGAAAATATTTGAACATAGAATGTCATGCTCGTTATGAGCCATAATTAATATTCTTTAGGAATATTAACAAAATAGAAAGTTACTTTTCTTCAAAAATTACAACTCAAGATTAAGTTATTTAGTTTATACTTATTTAGGAATACTAAAATCATATAACATTTGATCTTTAGAAATAATAGCATAATAATGTTATTAAACTTTAAAAACATCCTTCTAGAATATTTGTAGATTCGTGAAGTTGTGACTCTATTTGAATAAAAAATTTATTTTTATAAAATGTTCATAAAGATTGTATCTCAGATTGTATTATTTTCTTCGAGATATGTACTACTTCTAAGAGCACGAAAAGATAATAATATTATTATTATTATTATTATCATTTTTAAACATGCTATTATTGCTTTTTCAAGAGCAATGAATCAATATTCTTTTGAAATATTAAAATTGTAATGTCATGTTCCACCAAGAATATCGATATGAAATTCTTCAAAAATATGATATGCATAAATATTATACATTTTCAAACTAATAATACATTATTATTATTATTATTAGATATTGTTATATATGAATTCGTAACTCTTCAAGAGCAACAAAATAATACAAATATGATATTCCCTTTCAAGCAATGTTACAATATTCTTTTGAAATATTGATTTAGATACAAATATCATATTCTATTTCAAACAATGCTACAATATTCTTTTGAAATATTGTTAGATATTATTTAGTATGAATCTGTGTTTCTTCAAAAGCAACAAAATAATACAACTAACATATTATTTTTCAAACAAAGCTACATTATTCTTCTGAAATATTGATTTAGATTATTAATTTCAAGAATAGTAATACAATATTCTTCTGGAATATTGAATGAAAAAAATCTCATTCAAGTATATATTTATATATCATAAATTAGTATAGTTAAATTGATATGACCAAATCGAATAACTATACCTTTTTGTCATGCAATTTAAAGTTAAGAGAATAGTGACATTTTCTTTTAGCAGAAAAGACAAGTTTCTTTGTAAACTCAATTGACTACAATTTCTTGTCTTTCTTTGATTGAAGGGGAAAAAATCACTTCAATTGGATTTTAAGCAGAAAGAGAAATAAATTTTGCTAACTCAATTTACTAGAATTTTGTGCAGATAACGTATTATGAAATAGAAGAAATAAAGAAAGAAAAAAAAAATAGAGAAATTAGTAAACTTGTGTAATTTCATTGAGAATCAAAGCCCCATAATTATAGGGAGGATTTAGAAACTGCAAGGGATACAATAGTCTAGGATCATTGCGATATAATGGTCATTTACTAATAAATATACAATTTACAACAAATATACAATTATATCAACAAATATATTGATAATAACGTTTTATAAGAAGAATACATATATCCACAAAATGTACAAGATATCATAGAATTTTCAGAAAATTTATTACCAAATGTATTGACTAACTTAAATTGATGTAACTAATGCGAATCGTCGTCGTAAGTAGTAACGACAATTAAGAAACGACCAAAGACATGTCGTTTTAAGTTGGAAAGGCCATTGAGAGATGTTTGTTTGCACAGATTGACTGTTCATTATTGGGCTAATTAGGCCCTGCTTGCCTCCTTCACTTTGACCTTTTTTTGTACTCAGTTTAGGTTTAGCTTAGACAGAGACGATTCCAGCACGTCTTTTTAGGTCTTGCCAAAGTGAAACTGAGTTATGATGAATAAAAAGGAAAATAAAAAACAAATTTTATTAGTTATATTGTCTAATCATGTCTAATGCTGTGTGTGGATAACTTGCACCCTCTTTAAAATAATTAGAAAGTTAGTTTAATTTGATTTGAATTCATTTTATTAGAATTAGGCCGTGACCTGAATTTTATTTTGAAGGTGATTGAAAATTTTAATTAAGGTCGATATTAAGAGGAATTCTATTTGAATTCTATTTGGCAAATTTTAGTTGAAATTCTATTTGAAAGCCCAATTAAGAGTTGTAATTTGTGTTGGATTTAAAGAAATCAAGATATAGACCAATAAACACTTTTCAACGCAATTATGCTCGCCTGGCGCTTGAGCGCTAAAAACAGTGAAGTTGGGCTTGTCAGCACTTGCCTAGCACGCGTGCCCCGCTTTCATGTTTTGACGCATTGTGAGCATTATTTACATCTATAACTCCACTTTTAGGGTTTGAAACATCCACTACATATATTTAGTTCTTCTTTGTATTATAGACTAAGTTAGACAAATTATATACACAAAATTATTGTCGTGAAATCTCCATTCATCTGTCAATTATTTTATTCTCGAATTTGTGATCAATTATTTCTTATCGTGTCATATTATTTTCTCGCCTATTAGCCTATTATCACAACAAATTAGTATTTTCTTAGTTGTTTACAACTAATTCAAGTTTAAAGCAATTTGAAATTAATTTGTTGGTCTAAATGTCAATTTGATCGATAGTGAGACTAAAATCTAAATTTATAAGTAAGATTTTTTTAATTGTGTATTTGAATTTTGGAAAAAAAAAATATATATCAAAGATGTGGGGATCGTGATATAAAATAGAGATAATATCAATTATAAAACACACACTCACATTTAAAAAATATATCTAATCTCCCATATTTATAGTTTTAAGTATCATACTCCTTTTGAAGTCATGTCTTATCTAAAATGTCCCTGCGAAGAAAAATATAGATTTTTCTATGATCATAAACAACTTCATTAAAAATTATAAAATAACAATTATAAACTATTACGAACGATTCAAAATAAAAATTTGAAACGAGAATAGACATAGATCGTTACGAACTATTTAAATTATGTATACATAAAACATAATTAATTAAAAAGATTTAAATAATTTATTATCAAATCCACAACAAGTTTTAAGTTGAAGTTTTCACTAATATGCATATTCAAAGGACGGTGTGTGCATAAAATCTTTAAGTACGAACTTATTATTTAAGGGAACAAATTAAATTGCGATTAATAGTGCGGAAAATTATTTCTTCATAAGGGCATTTTGGAAAAATCAATCTCATTTTAAACAATAAACAACTTAAAAAAGTATTCATGGGTGAATATTATGCTTCAAATTAAAAATAAGAGAGGTTAGTGATGTTTAAAAATGGAAAAAGCAATTTTGATGTTAATGTAAAGCTTATAAATATCTCTAATATTGCCTTTATAAATTTATTTATAATTATGTGAAGAGAGAGAGAGAGAGAGAGGCCCAACCAATGATCCATGGTTGCCAATTTACTTTAGGGAGAACCTACCTACCACATGCACACACGTGTGTACAAAAGTAGGTCTCTAAATCTACTTATTTTTTATCCGAGCACGAAGTAAGCCATAAATCGCGTCGAACACACAATGACCCTACTAGACTAACTCGATGGAATGCATATTATCTTAAAGGCAGGTCGTGTCGATTCTGAATTATCCGATAAACTCTATTAACTTGATACTTCGTCTTGGTTCTGTTGAGATATCTTTTAAAGTACTTTGTTGGGTCAAGAAGAATCGATGTGACCTGCTCATAAAATTATTCTACAAAAAGCGGAAATAAAAATAAAAGTTATTCCAAAAATGTCCTTAAAAATTAGGATGAGGAGAAAGGATATGACCCACTCATGCTTACCATTGTTGAAGGGAATAAATATGTCCTCAATCAACAAATCCTTATTGTCGTTGAGCGCTTTGCGGAATCTAGCTGGTCTTGATAACATCTCACCTTCTTCTTCCAACAAAATCCATTATGTTATAAATAAATATTAATCCCCATGCAACTTTAATATGGACAAATAATTACTTAAGGATTATACATAAATAATTGAGATTTGTGAAAATTAGAATATATTATCTTCCTTTTGGCATAAATCTTAAAAGTAATGTTGTGCTTATTTGAAAAGTACTCATTTAATGTGCTTATTTGAACAATAAACACTATTTCACAATGTTTAAAAGTACTTTCTAAAATTTTTATTTGGAATGTATACATTTAATTAGAGGAGAGATGCTGTGTGTACAGAAATACACTTACAGAAATGCAACAGAAAACACACACATGATCTATTTTTTTCAATATTTTATTCACATGGGATCCACCCCCATGTGAGTTTTCTGGCATATCCTTTCCTGTACAAATGGAAAATTTGTTAATTAAGATGCATATTATTGAAAAGTATTACTATCTCGAAAGCCCAAAAAATATATAAAGTTTGTTTGGTACAACTCAAAATCTAATTAAAATTAAAAATGTAGTCTGGGTTTCACCCGTCTAATAAAAGTCAACAATAACGGCTAATTTTTCAATTTTAATTCGATCTTAATCTCTACCAAACACACCCATAATTTTAAGCAGGATAAAAATACTACATGTTAAAAATTTAATCCAAATATAGCGTCTTCTTAAAGAAAATTGTAACCCTTCTGCTTAATAATTTGTATAATCAAAATTGTTAAGGATAAATATCGTAATGACATGATAACAATGATCAATATATGAAGATTGATTACTCCACTTAACATGGCGGACTTTTTTAAAATAGAATCCCTCGAACTCAATAAGTAGGAGAGTTTCAAAAACTCAAAGTAGTAGTTCGAAACATGTAAGCTAAAAATGAGTCCTCGAATTTTAAGATTATTATTCTCAAACGAGCCATCGAAATCCTTTCTCTTTTAAACGTGAAATTAATAATCCATATTCGTATCGATAAGATTTACTTATGTTATATCGATATTTCATATTTCACATTTAACAAATTAAAATACTTAAACAGAGTTACTTTAAAATAAAATAAATAAAGCATAATCAGGACAACGAATTCAATAAAGCAAAGAAATTTTATTTTGCCTCCAAATTTGGCTTCTAGTTGTCAGATTGCAACATCCTTTACAGCTAGTTTGGGCCACTGATTTGCTAACTTTAATCATTTTTGGTTCCAAGAATTGATATTCCTGCTACTTGTGATTCTGAAATGGTTTGGATCCTTGAACCAACCAATCGTATCTACAAGCAAGAAAGATTTGTTTCCTTTTAATTTTATCTTTTAAAATTTTAATTTTTCTCAATTTTGGACACCGACTGTACAATTATTTGATATCGAGCAAGGCTGGAACTGAGCATCATTTAGTTAGCTTCTGTTTCCAAATTTTTTTTTTTTTTTTTTTTTTTTTTTNCACGTGCACTCTTTTTTGGACTTTGCTACTTGTACATCACAATATACATCAGGATGTACACCCTCTCATATGTGGGTGAGACCCGCTTAAATAAAAAATTATTTTATGCAGTGGGTCCCACCCCCATGTGAGGGGGGTGTAGCCCCTTACGTACAAAAGTTGATGTACAAGTATAATTTTTTTTTTTTAATACATCATGTGTGTTATATGAACTACTGAACCAAGATTTACGGTAAATAACAATAAAGTGTTATTAGAAAATGGGTTTCCTTCGTTTAATTTACAAATACACTTAACACTTCCATAGATATCAAATTGAAGTGAATATCAAAAACGAAGGGCTCAGACTCATAGTTTACACACATGTTTGGCCATACAAACCCTTATGAATCCTAAAGCATTTTCTTATTGATTAAAGGAAGCCACAAGGAATCACACTGTCTCTATACACACGCACGCACACTTGTGTTTAGATTTCCATAAGAAATTAGAATAAATCGACTTCCAACCAGAGGATTTGAAAGAAGAACCCGAAGAGAGGAGAAAAAGAGTCTAGAAACCAACCTAAACGACATAACTCAAATTATGACCTACTTGGGCAACCAAGTGTTATATTTAGCCCCCCTTTTTGGTAGAGATTAAATTAGATTTTGATAAAGGTTGATGAAATGTGTGATTGAAAAGTTATGAATCTTTTATGTTTGCTTAAAATTAAATATTGACTTTGATTTGAGATTTTAATCCAAACCAAATAGGGGCTTATACTCTTATTACCAACCATTGATCTAATCTTGATCCAACGATCCCGGGGCTTCTCAAAAAATCGAAAGTAAAAGAGTTGAGTTGTAACCCCAAAGGTGCATAACTTCAAAATGCGACTTCATGCAGTGGATCCGGGATTAGACCAGCTAAGTTATTGAACAATTGCAAAAAACAGAGTTTGGGCCTTAGCCCATTATCATCATCGCCCCAGAAGGAGAAAGTTTGGCATTACAGCTCAAGGGTTAATTTCACAAATGGTCACTGAAATTACCTGAAAATTTCAAAACCGTAACTGAAGTTTCAAAATTTCAGAATGAATTTTTAGATTTTTTGGGTAAGTTTAAGGCAACTTCCGACCACCAAAATCGTCGATTTCTGATACCGTTGGAAAGTCCATGATGTCATCTTCAATTACCACCAAAAATCTCCCCAAACTCCAAGTGATTTGGCCGGAATAAACCCATGAAGTCGGCAACCGAAAATTGTGAAAATCTGTCCAGATTTTCAGTTTTTTTGGGTAAGTTTGAGGTAATTTTTGGGCAACTTTCGACCACCAAAACCGTCGATTTTGGATATCGTTGGAAAGCCTACAATATCCTCTTCAATTACCACAAACAATCTCCCCAAAACTCCAAGTGATTCGGCCGGAATAAACTCACGTAGTCAGCTACCAAAACTGGACAGATTTTCATACTTTTATGTAGCTGACTTCGTGGGTTTATTCCGACCGAATCCTTTGGAATTATGGGGAGATTTTTGGTGATAATTGAAGAGAACATTGTGGTCTTGCCAACGGTATTCGAAATTAGCTGTTTTGGTGGTCGGAAGTTGCCGAAAAAATGCCGCAAACTCGTCCAAAAAAATCTGAAAATTTGGGCAGATTTTCACAATTTTCGGTTGCCAATTTCGTGGGTTTATTCCGACCAAATCACTTGGTATTTTGTGGAGATTTTTAGTGGTAATTAAAGAGGACATCGTGGGCTTTCCAACGGTATCCAAATCGGCGGTTTTGATTGTCGGAAGTTGTCGAAAAATTGCTTCAAATTTGCCCAAAAAATCTGAAAATTCAGTGACGATTTGTTAAAGAAATTTCAAACTTCAGTGATCGTTTCTAAGATTTTGAAACTTCAGTGACCGTTTTGAAATTTTCAGATAACTTCAATGACCATTTGTGAAATTGACCCACAGCTCAACAATGTGTTTTTTATATTATTTTAGAAATATTTGTATTAAATCGAACGGTGGACTGCTTGCTTGTGGATGTGAATTCAAAAATAAGGTTAGTCTTTGTCATTGTTTAGGCATTAAGATTGACACCATTGATTTTCTTTGGAATTGCTTAATACACGTCCACATATCTTGAGACCAGCCTGAGTTACCGCTGAAAGTAGCATCTNAATGACCATTTGTGAAATTGACCCACAGCTCAACAATGTGTTTTTTATATTATTTTAGAAATATTTGTATTAAATCGAACGGTGGACTGCTTGCTTGTGGATGTGAATTCAAAAATAAGGTTAGTCTTTGTCATTGTTTAGGCATTAAGATTGACACCATTGATTTTCTTTGGAATTGCTTAATACACGTCCACATATCTTGAGACCAGCCTGAGTTAC
>CAIGRO010264053.1:0-11979 GCA_903798355.1 Fraxinus baroniana
AAATAAATGGGCCAACAAAGTTTCCCTATGCTTCCTGGGCCTATCAAATGGTGGGCTGGATGTTGGACAACAAAATTAAAAGAAAAATAAATTAAAAATTGCGTGCCTTTGCTGTTTGCGCTCATTATAGTGGTCAACTCTTAAGTTGACCGCGTTTTTACACGCATTTGGGCCATGCGACGCGTTTCGATCACGTCTCGCGCATTAGCGCGCTTAGGCGGCGCATTACGCCGCCTTTTAGAACACTGCTTATAAACCCATCATATTTCCCATGTCTAGCCGATGTGGGACTTCTTTTGCTCCCAACATGTTGCCGATGCCTTTGGAGCGTCAATGTTGGAGCCATGGTTGGCTGCTCATGGAGATCCATCAAGGTCAGGTTTGAATCCATCATCCATGCGACTTTTCTTATGGTTACTACTTATTATTTTTTCAATGAGCTTAGCTGAAGATTTTTTCTGGGGAGTTATTACTAAGTTTTTTGGTAAGGATTCTAGTTTTCATTTGGTTTCCTTTTGAATGAATAAACTTGACTGATATAATTGGCAGACAGAAACTTGAAATGTAATAACAGAAGAATATGAATTTGACTTATAGCTACAGTATGGGTTGCTTAATTATGAATTCGACAAATAGCTACAGTATGGGTTGAAAAGTAATCAAATGCAAAAGTTTCGCTTGGTTAAGAGTTATGTGTGACAGAATGATTGATTTGTCTTGCTCAAGCTTAAAGATGAAGAAGATGAACAACTGTTATTCTTTCTTCTGCAGTTTGTACTTCTATTCTTGTGGATGTCAAGTCTTTCGATCATAACATCAAACAGAAACCAGATAACTTTTACGGATTATTTTTTCGAGTTTTATTGAAGAGTAGTAGGAAGCCCACTCACGACTTTTATTCAAAACTTCCAAACTCTTGGAGTTATATTTGCTTGACTGCTATGTTTAGATGTAATATATTATCTGTTTCTCTCTGTGTTTTGATATCAATTGCAGCTTGTCGGCATTTTTGTATGTTGTATATGCTTGAGAGAATATAATTGACTTTTTGATGAATTTTTGTTACTTTTATTTTTCTCTTTTCCTTTTTGGTTATATACTTATAATTCCTAAATCTTAAGTATAGATTAGGATTAAGTGGGTTAAACAAAGGCATATAGTTTTCTTTCGAGAATTTTATGTAGGCATGCAGGGTAGATTTTAGCCTCTTCTTTGGCTAGATTTAAGATAATGCTTCTAAACGGAATATGTTTGCCATTTTATAAAATATTTGTAATTAATGCCAGTTTTTAATATGGCTCTTTGCTTTCCTGCCTTGATGTCTTTGTTCTTCATCTTCAATATAATTACATTGAGAGCTTTATTCACTTGATAAATGGATTTTAATGCTTGGTTTGCATTGTTCTTGAGAAAATGCCATCTTGCTACACTTTGTAATTTCTCTTCCACCGTATGGATTTCAATAGTTGCAAAAAATTTCTAATAACTATTGCTGCTTGGCTTATTTATGGTGGCTTTTGTATTGAATACGCTTCAGATTTTAGATTTTTGCCTTTTGCGTCAGAGAGTAAATGCTTCCATTGAAAAGCTAAACGGATGGGATTAAAAATATAGAAGGAAGAAAAGAAAACAGGGAAGATAATATTAAGTTAAACCTGAATATTTACAAATGATGCATCTGATATTCTGATTGGCTGCTCTGCTTCGTTAGGTTAATCAACTCAAAATGACTGAATTCAAATTATTACAAGATTTCTCGTAAACATTTGTGAAGTGAATGGATTGGTAATAGCCTACCTTTCATATTATATTATAATTGAGACTTTGCACACAGCCACTCCATTTTTAAATGCCTCTACCCTAGCCTCTGCCACTCTTTTGAACACGAGAATGGCCTAGAGTAATAACACCCCAGGTTTAAATTTAGCTATGCCTGCATTTGTGAATGTAATGTATGCTTTTAGGTTTCTTGTATTACAAAAACCTTTTATTATCAATTACTAACTTTGAGACTTGGAACAGATGTGTACTTCTTGGGGTGAGTTGTGGAGGAAATATTGCTGACTATGTCGCACGGAAATCAGTAGAGGCTGGTAAGCTTTTGGATCCAGTAAAGGTGGTGGCGCAGGTTTTGATGTATCCTTTTTTCATTGGAAGTAAACCTACACATTCTGAGATAAAACTCGCAAATTCCTATTTCTTTGATAAAGCTATGTACATACTTGCATGGAAACTTATCTTGTCGGAAGAGGAGTTCAGCCTGGATCACCCTTCTGTCAACCCTCTTTTTCAGAGAGAGGACCACCTTTGAAGAAGATGCCCCCAACTCTGACAGTGGTTGCTGAGCATGACTTGATGAGAGATCGAGCCATTGCTTACTCAGAGGAGCTTCGGAAAGTAAATGTGGATGCACCTGTTCTCGAGTACAAGGATGCAGTTCATGAATTTGCTACTCTTGATATGCTTCTCAAGACCCCTCAGGCCCAGGCTTGTGCTGAAGACATTGCCATTTGGGTTAAGAAACATATTTCACTTAGAGGCCACGAGTTCTCCTACTGAGTTGCATATATGAAATCCCGACAGCAGCACTTGCATTATTAGCATGTTTTGCACGTTGGATGCGACAACATTGGACAGGATTGAGGAAAAATAAGTTTAAATTTAGTCCGATGTGCTGTATAGTATTGTCTAAAACTTCACCAAAATACCCTGTATGTCTCAACAATTGATGAATCACTTGTTGGGGGGGGGGGGGGGGGGTATGTAACATGTTGTCTTACGTCCATCTTGGCGCAAATTTTGTTGATCAGAATTATTTCACAAGTAAAAAAATTAATCAACACAGATACATAGTACCATAATGATCTCCAAATGTAATCTTCGGACATGAGCTATAACAGTGAGAGGAACATAAACAAAATAAGGTGACAACAGACCATAGAAGAGAAACCTAGTATAATAGAATTGAGACAATTAAATCAGGAGGAAATTCAGCAGCAGAAGAGGGAAGACGATGTCCAGATTCAGGAGAAGGGCCGGTGCAGGGGCATGCATATGAGAATGTGATGCGCCTTCAGATATGCTCATCAGTGCCAAAACCGAGAGGATTATGAAAACTGTGGCAAATGGAGACAATGATCTTCCGGCAATCTGGCAAGATAGGCTGAATAACTGAGTTCTTGAGGCTATTACTGGGGAGATATTTAGGACTCAAACATGGGTAACTGGCCAAAGTGCAAGCTGTCTGCATCATCGTGATATTATAGTCAAGTCAACGATGAATGTTTAGTTAGGTTGATTCCGATTTTGTTTCTACAAAGCGATATAATAATTCAGAATTGTAGAAATGATCAGATCGTGGAGATGTACAAGAGGAGTCAATACACGTTAACTCTTCATTGCCATTATCAGAAGACTGACTATATGCTAGCATGTACCAAGAAGAAATTTCCACTAAATTCATTTGAATTGTCAAAAATTTGCATCTCTGTAACTTAGTATTTTCATTTTTCTTTTATGATCGAGCAGGACAACTTTGCCTAAGACCAGAATAATTCCCCCCAACTGGACTCACTTTCAAAGCTCGAAATGAAGAACAAGCTTAAGTGGATGTCATTTTCAAGTTTTGCCACTGGGAGACAATAACCACTCTGTACGAATTTATTTTTTTTCGTCAGTTTAAATATTATGTCCTGCACTAAATAATGAATTGGGGACTTCACAAGTAATGTGAACTTCTAAACTTTGTACATTTGTGACAGTTTGAAAGAAGTTGTACAGAACTATGGGGAATAAGTACAAGGTGCTTAGGGTCGGACGTCTAATCGATCACGAAAGTACAGAAATTGCTCGTGAGACTGATTTCTTCAAGGATAAATCCCTATGTAGAGGGATAGTCTCACAGGCCTTTACAGGCCCCTCGCAAGGGGCCAGCCCCACATGTATTAAAAAAAAATAAAATATTTGCACGGCCCCACCATGTGTGTTGTATGTAAAACATCCGTACAAAATTTTCTGTAGCCCAAGCATCATTCTTTCTTCAAATCAACATCTAAATGCTGCTTTAAAATTTTCATTTCTTTCTGGATTGTCTAGTTAAATATATGTACAAACAATGAAAATGTAATAGTTTTCTGTCTATGCAGCTAGCAGTATATGGGTAGTGGAAGTACACAACACAAAAGAGAGAATTTTTTTAAAGAATTATATAAAAAGAAGACAGACTCCTCCAAATTCACAGCAGCACTCTTCTATCACTTGTGCTCGTTGGGTGCTGCCATGGCAATCGACCTGTTTTCGGGTCAGTGAACATCTTCAATACACGATCCCTTAAGCCCGTGTCTTCAACCTCGCAAAATCTGGTCGACCAATCCGCTGGTTCAACAGCTTTTGTACCTAAACCTGGTGTTCGATCCTTGGAACCAACATTTCGTTCTTGCTGCCAATCGGACACATAGGTAGCCACCCTCCTATAGAATTTCTCCTTGAACACTTCCCATACTTGGTACTTGTAGTGATTTATCACCAGCACATTTCGATCCATATTGGCGTACCAGAACCCAGCCTGCAAGTGAAAGTGGTGCACCACATTGATCAATGAAGGATTCAGTGCCTCAGGCATCATTATACTCTTGTGTCTCTCCCAACCAGCCAACCGGCAAGTGTACCCTACCGTCACGCCTTTAACAGGAACCTTTTTAAGACCTGAGGGGCCAAAACTGTGGCATGACACACGTAATTCAGCTACCTCACTAGGCCTAGATTGATTCCTAACAACATCATACATTGACAACCCCGAAGGCAAGTGAAAGAACTCATCAACGTCAATGAATCCAACCCACTCACACGAATCCCTAGCACGGAGTGCACAATGCGCAAACCCTGCCTCTTGAGTCTTGATCCAAGGCCACACATGTCGAGTAACATTATAATTTGCACCCACTAATAACTCGACCACATCTTCAATATTGTCGTCACTATTGTTATCATATAGAAACCAACGTTGAACCCCTATTCGGGAATGATACACGATCCATTCGGGCAAAAACCTAGCTTGATTCCTCAACATTGTACATATGCACATCTCGTGCTGTTTCTTGGACGATGGTCTAGGGTCGGACAATCGAACTTTCGGCCGAGCAATAGACTTGAGTGTCTGTCTACCAACCATCCTAATTGAAACCTTAATACTAGTATTAAATCTTTGTGGACTATTCAATATGCTCAAAGGGGTTTTGCATCTTACAATTTCTTGAGCAACCGATACAACCTCGGACCACAAAACAGATTTTGATTTCCTCAAATCCCAGCCGTACAAGCACTTGAATTTAGATGGATCAGAAACTCTTCCTGACCGTAGACTAAGCCCTTTAACAAAAACAACAGTGGTGTTATCACGATCAATTATAGCTTCATAAGCCAATGAATCCCACCTAAGTGTGGTGGGCGCAGGCAGGAGGTTACCGTTGGACTTAAGCGCTAGAGACACTATCGTGCCACGTGGCCGACGCGGGCACCGTACAGTCTGATGATCGGAATATTGACCGTCCAATGATACTGGAGAGAGCTTGAGTTTGGGCTTAGATGAGTTGGGTAGCAAGTATATACAGTCTATGTCATCTTTGGTGAATAAGAGAGTGGATGAAGGGTATTTTAGGTAAACCAAAGCCTGGTCTGGAAAAATAACGGTTTCTTGAATTGAGATAGCCGAAGTTGAAGGTGACTCGCCGGCGACCACTTCCATCGGCGGCATCCTCCATGTCGACACCAATCTTGGATGAAACCTTTCTGCTTCGATCCAAAAAAACAAATAATCATAAATTGCAATAAATTTAAATCAAACCCAGAAAAAGAAATTTTGATTAAACTACCCAAAAAGTATTTCTCCAAGATTTTACCTCTGAAGAGCAACCGGAGAGTAGATAAAGTGAAGCCGGAGAAGAAGAGAAGAAGAAGGGTACACCGGAAAAAAGGGCCCCACGGCACAAATCTACTCCGTTTTTTACGATCTTTCATTCCGACGATCCAAACAAATAACCACCCAGACCCAAATTCCAAAAACGAGATTCTGCTTTATTTTCATTCATTAAATCCCCTTTCTTGAATGATACTACTATATATAATTCCAGTAGTATACTATAGTATGATTTGTATATCTGTTTTTTTCAGTGAGTGAAATTTGTTCAGGTGATGAATTTTAGTTTGTTTGAATTCTATACTGTAATGGAACTCAAAGGAGAGATTGAGAAGGATGAATTGGTCCTATAATGAAAAGAAGAAAGGAACGGGTTGAATCACACCTGTATTTTCGTCTATCCGCAATTGTCGGCTCCTTTTTGGTACGCTTTGAATTAGAAAACTATGCTCTCGTTGGATCCCATTATTTTCAGAATTTATTTTTTTAACATTCAGCCCCAGTGCCCGGTGGCTTCTAGAGGTGTAATTCGGGTGGTTCGAACTGGATCGACCCGTCAACATATGAACTCGGTAACGGTCCGCGTGAAAAAAAGTCCGCTCGTTACAGGTTACGGGTCGGCCCACAATTTTGGACTACAACTCAGGCCCGCCCGCTGACCCATCCGGGTCGAGCCCATGTGGGTTACGGATGGTTTGTTCCGATTTGGACCGTATAATTATATAAAAATAAAATTATAAAAATATAAAAAATTTCATATTTATAGCAAAAAAAATTTTAAAAAAAAATGTAAACTAAAAATTGAACAAAATGATAAATTCATATTTATACCAAAAATTTAATATTACATGAATTATTTACAACTTTTTCACGGGTCACGGTTAACCGCGGTCCGTGAATGTGCAACCCACGAAACCTGCGGGTCACACCTTCTTGACCCGTGAACCGTCCGCTCGGGTCACTGGTTGGCCCGCGGTCCTGGGTCGATTCGGGCCAATTTTCACGGGTCTGATTGGTCCGTCTGTCTTAACACCTCTAGTGGTTTGATACGCATTGTTGTAAAAAAAATTCATTCTTTCCAAAATTTATTTTCAATCACATATTTTTTTCCTTATTTTTTAATTATATATTTTTCTTCATCTCACAATATAAAATATCAAACACCCCCTCATTTTTAATTATACATTTTCCCATAAAATAATTTTACATGTAAACTTAAATTTTTTTCTTATTTTTCAATCACACATTCCCCAACTTTTTATTATTTCAGAATGCATTTTCTTGATAAAATGGAGCCCTGTTTTTCTGTTTATTTATATTAATACGATTTTTTTTTTTTTCTCTTGTGCTTTAGAATACGGACCTCCCTTCCTTCACAGGGGGATTTATTCTTAGAATACAGGTATATTTGTGCAGCAAAAGGCCCAAAACAGTTTAGTACGCAGAATAATAAAAAGGAAAAAGTGCACCATGCTGGTCACTTTGGGAAATATTTTAAGGGGAAATTAGAATAATTCAGATGTTTAAAGATTGAAATTCAAAAATCGGGCATGAAGTTTTATTATTCAAAAATCAGGTAATATAAAACCTTAAACCTAATTTATCATTCTCACCCTCACATATCTCTATCTCTCCTCCCCTTTCCCTTCCTTCCTCTCTACTGTAGGCATACAAATAATGCGTGTCTGGTATGTATTACTGAACAAGATTGGATAGTATAATACAAGATTTTAGCTTCATTTTTTTTCCTTTTCACTATCCAATCATCTTTATCAAACATGCCAATATTGTGAAGTTCCTTCTCCTATACAGATACATAAACAAGTTAATATATATATGTATATGAATTGCTGGTTTGCTTTATCAGGTGGGACTCCGCCACAAGATAAATGATGACTTGCTGATTTACCCAGGGTATACACCCTGGGAGGGCATCGATCCCATCATTTTGCACTATGGTATGAAGTTTAGTGTTGGAAAGTGGTCATTCAATAAATTACATCATTATGAAGACAATATTGTCTATAACTGTGGGCATCTCTTTCCCGAACCACCGTACCTTAGAGAGGTAAATAAAGTGCATGTTGAAATGAATTGTAATTTTATGATGGCTTCAATCTCTATACTTCGTTGTCTTCAAGTATGAGCATGTTTGGAGTGGCTTATTCTTAAAAATAAACACCAAATGTGTGGCTTATTTTTAAATGCAGACCCAACTACATTCAAAATAAGCCAAACTAAGACGCAAACTTGGAGCTTATTTTAGAGCACGAGCCACCCCAAACATGCTCGGTGTCGTTAATAGGTTAAGCAACCTGAAGTCTTGAAAACAACCTTGCACGCTGATCTCTCATGCAAATTGCTAGCTATATCTTTTAGTACATTATTTTGCAGGTAAAAAAAATGGAAGCCGATTTAAACAAAAGGAGGGCACTATTTCTTATCATCGAATGTATAAATACTCTGAATGAAGAAGGCCTATTGTTACAACATGCAGCACATGGTTGCCCTAAGCCAAAGTGGTCAAAATACTTGAGTTTCTTGAGGAGCAAAACATTTGCAGAACTAACTAGACCCAAATTATTGTCTCATAGAAATCGTCGAATCATGGAAGTTAATGGACAGTCAGAAGCTGATGGCGAGCCTGCAAAGTCATACCCAAAAATTCATACCATTTTTTCAACAGAGTGCTCCACTTACTATGATTGGCAAACTGTGGGGCTTGTCCACAGTTTCCACCTGAGTGGCCAGCCTGGAAATATCACAAGGCTTCTTAGTTGTACAGAAGATGACTTGAAGCAATATAAAGGACTCGATATAGCTCCCACCCATTATGTTCCATCAATGAGCCGGCATCCAGTAACTGGCGATTGGTAATGTCTTTTGCATTTGCTGAAATTTTCATTCAACGATATGAAGCTTTGCCTATGTTAATTTGAATATAAAATGATTTCAAAAATTATGATTATATTAATAAACTTGAGAAGAAAATAGTATCAAGACATTAGCAAGTGCCCGAGTTTGTACGTGTAATAGTTGTCTGTGAATTTTCTTGAACACGACCAACCGCCTTTAAAATGAACGCATGCTTCTTTTAGGCTGCATTTCTCTTTCTATGACCACCCTCCATTCCTGTTCTTTCTATATCCCTAACTGGCTCCAACCTCTAAACCCCTCATAAAAGTGAGAGAGAACCTAAAAAACACGGACAAAATAATAATGCATTTAGTGTGTGTTTGGTAGGCAGGACTTCGCAATATAATCAACAAGATTTTAATTTTCTTTCTTCCTCAAATTATCTAGTGCAATCTAATCCTCCTTTCCGAATATGCTATTAATAACCTAGGAGCACTTTAGCATATAGTAACACGGTTTTCATTGTGGCACATCAGGTATCCTGCAATACATAAACCAGCTGGAGTCGTGCATTGGCTGGATCATGCAAAGATTGATGCCGAGTACATAGTTATCCTGGCAGGCTCGTTGCAACTCCTTATGAGTAAGAATGAAGTATTTGTTTTGTCCCACATCCTGGGAATACCATGAGTTGGTCACACGGATTCTTTTATGTACTATGTCAGAACTGTGACAATGAGCTTGCAAAAATCCATACCCATAATCCTGATGCTTGCAACAAGGTTGGAGGTGTGATCATAATGCATATAAGCGACCTCAGGAGGTTGGCTTCACTTTGGCTCCATAAAACTGAAAAGCTCCGGGCTGATAGAGCTCATTGGTCCAGAAACACAACTGGGGACGTTTATGAATCTGGTTGGATTAGCGAGATGTATGGTTACTCTTTTGGAGCAGCCGAGGTATTTTAGCTCTTTACTGATTATTATAATAAGAATATTTAACCAATTAGCAAAAGGAAGACTAGCAGAACTGCTGAAACTATTTGTGCCTGCATTAAACTTGTACTGCTAGCATTCACTGCTTCTGGTATAATGCAAGATGTTGAATTTTGGTTTTTTTTTTTTTTTTTTATGATAGCTTATAACTTGTATAAATATTATCAATGCAGTTGAATTTGCAGCATGTCATAAGCAACGAGCTCCTGATATACCCAGGATATGTTCCTGTACCTGGAGTCAAGTACAGAGTATTTCACTATGGCTTGGAATTTAGGGTTGGTGACTGGAGCTTCGATAAAGCGAGATGGAGACACGTGGATTTGGTTAATAAATGCTGGGCAAAGTTTCCTGACCCTCCTGATCCATCGATCCTTGATCAGTCTGACGAGGGCACATTACAGCGTGACTTGCTTAGCATAGAGTGCGCAATTAAATTGAACGAAGCTCTACTTGTACACCATGAGAGTAAGAAATGCGTGAATTAATCCCTGTCCAGACCAAACCCCAAGACCCCGGTTCTACCTTCGCCACACTCTCCAAATCGAGAGACACCTGATCCCCGTTCGTTACAACCTCCAAATCAAGTGACCAGTAGTGAAATTACAACTTCTTGGAAATTAGGAAAGTTTGATGAAGCCTTGAGACATTATTCCAAGTCAGAGAATGAATCTCAGGAATTATTGCTACCCTCAGTTACCAATGAAATATTCACTTCCATGAAATTTTGGATCATCATGGTTAGGGCAGTTGCAGTCTTTGGTTTTGTGGCATTGACGTCAGCGATGCGTTCCAGTCGTAAAGGGCAGAAAAGAAGAGGTAGAATTTTTAAGATAAAGAGAAGAACCACGGACTCGGGTTTGTGGGAAATGAATGGTCATGATCAACATCTCCAGAATGCTGAAATATCATAGAGAATAGGAGCCTGATATTTATTGACATACAGTTCTTTTGTGAAGAAAAGAAAGTCATACCAGGGAGTGATCAAACAGCTGCATAGTCGAGCTGAAATGTGCAAAATGCGGCTCTATCTGCAGAAGTGGAATTTTGGTTATGTAAATGAAGGTTGAGTTCTTGGATTACTGGATTGTTTCATATTGCGGCATAATTCGGATCACAATTTGGCATTATCTACTGATTAACTACCAGTTTTGGTGATGTCTGATGTTAGAACAAATACTCCTGGAGCATAAAACAGTGTTATACTTAACATATTGTGAGACGGCATGATAAGCAATAAATGTTCATGAGATTTTCTTTTTGTAGCTTCTGTGATTTGTTTTATGTTCTCTCTTTAATGCAAATCCATTCATTTATGGTCATATTCATATAAGAAAATTTTTCTGACAAATTTTTTCGTTCAGTCTACTAAAAACTTGGTCCAAAATTGTGTTGTAGATATACTCGAAAATCAACGGGTGAATCTCATACTCATAATTGCGAGGTTATTACATAGGCCATGTTGTTTCAAAGAAAGGGTACCTTCCATTCTCTTACTTTAGCCCATGTTTGGTGTAGCTACAAATTAGATATTTAGTAGATTTTGGTAAAAGTTAATGAAATATATGGTTAAAAAGTTGTGGTCTCATGAAACGTGTGGTTAAAATTAATTGTTGATTTTGACTTAAATTTTAATTTACTATTTAAGCTATATGAAACATGAACTAATCTCTATAGATGAATTTGTATATGTTGTTTTTTATGTCTACGACATGAAATTGTTAGTGGGATTTGATACAAAATCAAAAGTTTTAAGTATTCACTATTTACAAAAAAAATTGGGACGAATGAACTACCGCATTACAAATTAGCATCTATAAAATTAAACGAGTTTTGTGGTTTAATTTTGGGACGGACCTATGACTTGTTCTTTGAAGGGATAAGTTCACTCTAGATAGGCAGCCAGCACACAGGGCAATGATGGTTAAAACTGATGTAGGAAAAAGAAGTGGTTCAGCCCTTAACATCCTTAACCTCCGAGAGCGACTTCAACCAGCATTCTTTTTAGCAATATGCGCTTTATAAACAATCATAGCATAAACCCGCTTTTAATTTCTTTTTAAAATTTGAAACCCAACGTTACACACAGTTGATATGTTAACCAAATCCTAATTCACATTAAAAATTCAAAAAAGTCGAACGTTAGAATTCTTGATTAATTTAAGACGTGGGACCCACCCCAAACTGCAAAAAAAAAAAAAAAAAAAAAAAAAA
>CAIGRO010264100.1:0-22466 GCA_903798355.1 Fraxinus baroniana
ACACCTGAATTTTGAAATAATTTAAAAATTTTGTTAATTTTGAAATGTAGGATTTATGTATTGTTCTCAATTACAAATGCTTGCTCAAAATCTTACCTATGAAATTTTATGGTGGAAGACAATTTTTTCTAGTAAATTAAAGATATAGTCCCCAACCTTTGACTTTATTCGCAATCACGCCCTGAACTTTTTTTTTTAACAGACCAAACCTCAACCTAGTGAAATCCTTTCCTAACACACGTGTAATCATACAAAAAAATCATTATAATTTAAGTGTTATACCTTTTTTCTTGCGTTCAGTTTTCTATTTCATTTAGAAAACAGGAAGACTTTGTCTACACATTATTGTCATTGTTCGTACACGATTTAGACGTTTCATAAGTAACATATGCATCATCAAGGAAACACGGCAACAAAAATGTCTGTCACCCCCGTTAGCCCCCATTATTTGCCATTTTAATTTTTGAAACAATATTTTTTTTGAAAAATGTGTGACTAAAAAGGAAGATTTTTTTTTTTTAATTTATGTATAATATTATTTTAATGGGGGCCAAAGAGGGCTAAATCGCCTCAAGAGTCAACACATAACACATATAAGCAGGACATATCTCCGTAGGCAATTGTGAATACCGACAGGGAGAGAAAGGGATAATTGTTTCTCCTTACTTAAACTACAGTCCCCAGCAGAGAGAGAGAGATTTACTACGTCCACTGAAAGATACAAGAACTTCACTAGACGAGGAGAAACCACTCAAGAATACTGCAAACTCGAACCCGAATTGCCTCCAACCATCATATTAATCCTGGCAATGTATATAACTGAGATATCCATAGATATCTCAAAAACTGAATACTCAAATACAAAAAGAGCTCGTATATTATAGAATAAAGGGGTTTTCTTCTGATTTCCACCCGACCCAGAATTCACATTATGCCATATTAGTCATGATCGAGAGAGAGAGAGAGAGAGCAATCACGTTACCACATTCAAACATTCACAAGGTACTAGTCATGGATGAGAAGCTTACATCAGGAAACAAATATGAACTACAGAACACACAAGAGTGATAGATATTAAATAAATCAACAGATTCTTACTCTATGGCTATACAATCCCAAAGCACTTCAGGAAAACATGTAAAAGATGCAAATAATTTGAAACAACTATGATTTTTCCAACTTCACTTTCAGCTTTTACAGCAGACTTCACAAAAACCAAATAAAACTGCAGCTACACGGTCGCACACCATTGTACTCATCTCCTCCATCCTGGCTGAAGACCCTTGTCTGAAATGTGATGTATCCAAACAAAAAACTTGTTCAGAAAATGCAGAAACTTAGAAAAATCAAAACAATAAGTAAGATGAAAATAGAAAAATGTGGAGGACTTGTCCAAAATCAAATAAAATCAAAGAAGAAAAAGAGAGTTCTAAAATTTTCATTTACTACCATACTAGGGACACATGGAACCAAAACTAAGAAAATCAGTCCAGATTCAAACTGGAAATGTTTTTCAAAGAGTTTCATCTTGTTGTTCCTCCACCCCTACAAGCTATAACAGATATGCAGAGACCTTTCTAATACCATAGGAGAGAAAATTAACGAAGTAGACAGATAAGATTTGATCCATTAACAAAAATGTAATGGAAAATTGGAAAATATGCTCACTCAACTAACTTGCACAAAATAACATAATTCTTCCACTTACCATCTCTAGAGGACATCAAGGATTTGTTATTTTTGCTTCCACCCTTATCATTAGCTTGAACTGGCCTCTGCACCCGAGGTGACAATGAATTCAATTTGCCATTAGCTGAGGCTGGTAGAGAATGACGGCGGACAGAACCATTTTCAGATCCATCATCACTAAGCTTTGAGGCTCCTTGCCCTCTGAGCTTTGCTTTTGCAGACTCAGTTGCTTGCATATAACTTGGCAAGCTTGGGGTGTTCTGTGAGACATTCTCGGGAAACTCATGCTTTGTTGGAAGAGATTTCCTCCTCCTGATTTTCTGATTCTCCTTGCCAGTCTGTTCTTCCTTAGAACCCAATTCATCATTGATAGTAGGATTTGTCTCCATCTCCACATCATTTACCAGCGAATGTGGCCGGACAGCAGGATGATCAGATTGTGACACATTCTCTGTAATTGGCAAGGGAGCTTCAGACAATGCCAGTTCATCAACTACAGCATTTGAAGAAAAAGCGTTTTCAGAAGATTTTACAATCTCTTGTTCAGAAATATCAGGAGCTGCAGAAGTAGACTCTTTTTTCAGACTAGGGTTTGACTTCTCAGTTTCGGTTTCTAACTTTTCAGAAGCCAGTTCTACGGATGCAGAAACCTTTCTCAAATTGTGTTTGACCCTCTCAAGTTCATTTTGTGGTTGTTCCAGCACTGTTTCTGTCTGATGAGTCACAACTTTCTTTGGGTTGCGTTTGGGCTTATCTAAATGAGTGGATGCTAAAGCGCCGTTATCCCCATTGGCTGCAGTTGAAACCTTTCTGACAGTTCTTTTTGATTTTCCTGCTTTGGCCTCAACAGCAAGTGGACCAGCCTGTTTTCGTTGAGATTTCACGTTAACAATTTTCTTTGCTCGAGCAGGTGGTAGCCAAAAGTGAGACCGTGACCAACGTTCAAGCCAATTCCAAGCTGAATTTGATTCAGCCTGATCATATTGAAGGCTCAGGGGCATAGCAGTTGGCAATGAGGCAAGAAGCTAAAAAAGCAATAAGAACGCCATAAGTTCCTAATATGCAGGGTAACAGATCTGATTGGGAAAATAAACAACTTCAACACTTCTATCTTCTTGTAACATTATACAACATTTCAAATTTGTCTTGTTTTGACGTAAGATTTCAGTTAAAGCAGAGCATACGAAATGTCTCAAAAAGAAATTCCCAACATTGAAACATTAATCGATGAATAAAACTTCACCTTTCCTAAACAGGAAGAGGATGAAACAAATATTAATCGTTTTTATTGCCTTACTCAACTAACATGGACATGTAAGAAGAGACATATTTCGAGCAAGTTAAGGTATAAAATGAAAACAAATTGCACCTTAAGGGCAAAAGTATTTGTACTTAGGTTCTCTGAGCCATGAGATGAGATTACTCCAAATGCGCCCACCCGTTTAGCAACCTGGTGAAGTATAAAATTGCATCCACAGTTATTTAGTAGCAAAAAGTAATATTCAAAATTTAATACTCCAAGTACAAATAACATAAATTAAATAACCATGGGAGAAAAGAAATTTAAATGCCAACAGATGATGAGCCTCTCTGCATCACATTTCAAAAATCAGAACTTTTGCTTGGTATATATATGGACTTGAGTGTCGCTAACATCAGGTCACATTATGAAGCACTGATACAACATCAGTACAGATCTAACTAAAACAACTATTTTAACAACTAACAAATATTAGAAAAATTGTAGGCAAGGTAAGAAAAGCAACAAGAAGGTTCTTTTCTGGTAGGTATATTACCTAAGAGAAATAGAATAACTAATTGATTTCCACCATACAGCTAATATCCCACAAATATGTTTTCTTTCAGGATCAACAAGCAAATGAAAAAGGCAAGACAGGTTGCACGATCAGGTTATGCTTTTCGGAGGTACCTGAATTTCTCCCGAATTATACTTTATAAGTACTCCTGGCATAGGACTGGAGAGTCTGACAATACATCCACGAGCCAGCGCCTGGAACTTAACAATTGCATGCATGCAACGGAAAGTAGCAATTGCCTGCCTCCTTACCAAGTGTCCACGAATAAGGGCCTGTAGCCTTATGATACCCTTCAGAGCCCGAAATGCACGACGAGCCTGTGGAGATGGTTACGGCAGAATCAAACAATATCGCACAAAGAAAATTGTTAATTATAATGAAACCATATAGTTTTTTATGTTCATTTAACAATGCAGACAAAAAAAAAAGATCGGGGTAATAAGCAATAAGCATCTAGCAGCCCTGAACTGATAAATAAATAAACAGTAATGCATATTGTCAAAAGAAAGCAAAAACAATCGCTACAAATTCATAGAGAACTTCTCTTAAGATGAAAGGCAGACATATAGACGTCAACTGTGGACTTAATTATAAACCATCACAAATTTATTAGATAAAAGATATGAAAACAAAGAAAATGCATGTTATTGAAATTTAAAAGTTAACAGCCTGGTGCATGCTTGACAAGACCAACATAAAATTAAAAATGGCCCAGCTAATAAACATATATGTCACATTCTTCTGCAATGATGTCAACAAATAGACGTCAGCTTCATGAGATGAAATTCGAGTTAATATGCAAGAGCATATTACCAAGTATCCCCTAAAGGCAGCTTGTGCTTTTGTGGCAGCTTCCCCTTGCCTTCTTAACTCAGCAGTATCAATTGAATTGAGATCCAATGTACTTTGTGTACCCACACCTTGATTCACGGTTAACAAACCAGCATTATCACATGGAGCGCCTGCAATTGTGCCCTTCTCAAATTCTACATTATTTGGACCTCTATCAGTAACCTGACTTGACAAATCCAAGCTTGCCTGGGAATTTGCAGACAGATCTTCTGCTGGTGTCTTGGCAGCAGCCTTTTTCTCAATTTTAACATTCTTCACATGCAGTTATAGTTTTAAATCAGCGTAACATTATTGTTGTATATCAAAAAGTTATTGGAAATAAAATGCATTAATAACTTAGTCAACAGTTTTCTCACTTTCGATAAAGTGGACTTAGATGACTTCTTTCCAAAAAGAACAGTCTTGATCCATTTTCCAGGAGACTTCCCCATTGCCGGCAGGACGCTGTAAGAAACAATGACGATCAATTCTTGAATTATTTCCAATAAAAATAGGTTCTTGCTACATGTACATCAAGAATTACATAATGCCACTTGACACTCTATTTGTCAATTTAAAACACAATCAACTTTTTCATCCAATCTTTTCCCTACACATCATATTATGTAATCCATTATGTACATTTTTTATGTACAAGTAGGAAAATCCATAAAACTATGCCTTAATATGCAATTGTATAGGATGCATATGTACAACTATAGAAGATACAAGGAATACTGACATACACAATAAAAGTGCAAAAGTAAATTCGTTGCTCGAAAAATTACTGCTGGCAATATTGAGAAGTGGAGTAAAAACTAAAAAAAATGTATGAAATCAATAAGTAACATATAACAAATTATGAAGTCTATCTAGTAACCTTCTCCGATTCATCTTAAAATTTGCCAGATCTATAATCTAACGCATGAATTTACCTTAAATGAATTATATGTGATATCTAACTCATTAACTTCTCCTTGAATGAATTATATGAGATACCCCTAGTAAAGTTACCTTAATATCAAAACTTTATTTATATGTTCAAAGAAATCATTAGACAGAATTAAATATAAAAATAACTACCAAGAACGATGTTAAGAAAAACGAGATTACTTGAAACAGCTCACACGAGGAGAAAATTAAAATTATGAGCCGAACTTCAAATAACAAAAAAAAATTAGAATACAACAAATTCAATTAGCAGTAATGTTTATTCATCTTTAAAAAGCCCTAAAAAAGCTATAGATTAATACCCAGTAATGGAAAGAATTAATCAACTAAAAAAGAGAAGGAATATCTGAATCAAAACCCATAAGAAAGAGTAGAACCCAATAAATATATATACATACATGCAAAATCGCAGAAACACAAAAAATAAAAATAAAAATTGAAGTGTGTTTGAGGGCAATGCAGTTCAGATCTGGCATTCTGATATTATGTAAAATAAAGGGTTACCTTCAAGCTAAGATCCCACAACCCATTTCCAGAACACACACAAAAATCACATAGAGAGATCCAGCCATAGAAAGGTAAAATCCACCCAAAAAAATAATAAATAAATAAATCAAATTAAGGATAGAAATAGGAAACTTGAGGTGAAAGATTGATTGAAATGGAAGGAAACACACAAGCAAAGGAGAGAATTTACTCTAAAATCCCATACCGTGCACTCAAGGTAAGAGAGAAATGGATCCGTCCTTGCTCGCTCACTCCAGCGTCCTTCTTCACTATTTTTTGTGCACTATTGGGCTAGTGGGGGTGGTGGGGTGTTTAGATGGGGTTATGCATCAATTGCCTTTTGACTGTGTTGCACCTATGGTCTCTATAGTATTAGATTTCCGTGAATCAGGACCTATCTTTTCAATTTTGGCAAAATATTCCTAAATCAACCTTTCCTTTGCAAGAGTGGTCCTTTTCGTTCCTGCCGAGCAAATTGGGCTTTAAAGGCTCGATTGGAGTCTCCAAATTATAGAGGGGCAAAAGTGTCCATTCCTTTACTAGCCCTTACTGCGCCAAAATAATTCCACTCTTTTTTCATACTAGCTCATCTCCGTCTCTATTTATATTAGTACTTGTATTTTATTGTATTTTTTACCAAAAGAAATTCATTTATGAAGCAAGTTATTTTCTTCCAATCGATCATCGATTGTGTGAATGCAGTTGGTAATTGTGCGAAGATATTGTGGACTACGGTTAATGGTTTCTTCCATCCCAAAGATGATGAGTAATTTCTTTGATTTTGTGCGAAAATTCTCCTTACCACTGTGCTTTTGTTAACACCTTGTTATGTGGTATCTGCTTAGGAAATCGATGGATGTGGATTTTTCGCTCGGTGCAATCCAACCATGTGCCTCGATCCAAGAAAATAATCTCAAGCTTTCTTAGGTTAAAGAGAAGATAGTGCCAGTCTCTCATAAGTCATAAATCTTGGGTTCAAATCCTGAAAAACGCGATAGAAAATCGTGAGGGATAAAATAACATATATCCTCCTAAAACGGGGAGTACGTATAATATAACGGCTTTGATATAGAGGCTCAAATTGTTATAAAAGAAACATGCATTTTTTGTAATGAACCCGAACCTTTGTGTCCAAACTATTAACAAATTTTGGGATAATTGATTCTTAACATTTCGAAGAGAGTGGCCTTTAACTTTTGTAGTACGTTGGTAAAATCGGTCCCTAAAGTTAGTAAAATTTTGGTGAAAATAGGATTTGACACTTCTACAAGAACAACCACAATGCAATTCAACAATTAACAACATCTGTACATGACATTAGCATCAAAATGAAAAAGCACGGCTTCAAGTAATCCATCAACATGCTTCAAAAATTAGGCATGATAACAAAGACTCAAATCTGGTTATCATACCAATTCACTTGCCAGATGCTCGTTTAATCATTAATCCAAATTAAAAATTTGTTTATCACGAAACCATTACACAGATGCATCAAAATACATTTAGAAAAAGTCAGAATGCTTAACAAAATGTCTGAATACTTCACATCCTAACTACATTTTTACTATATATATATATATATATATATATATATATAAACCAAGTTCATAATATAAAATATGAATACATTGTTGGAATTTGGTTAATAAAAATGGGATAAAAGTTGATTATGTATCAACTTCGATAAAGTATTTGGATAGGTTCTGATACTCAATCACGTAAGTGAATAGGCCAATTTATTCTACTCGTCGAGTAGATGATTATAATATATTTGGAATCTCAAAGCCAATTCTTAATGAATGAGAAATTGTTGTCCAGATTTGTGAGAAAAATGATAATTTAGCGTATGATACGTCGCTCGAGTAACAGCCTAGCGCTCTGTGAGCGGTGAACTCCCATGCTTTAAGCACTCTAGCGGTGTTTTGGGAGGTTAGCGAGCGGCCTAAAGAGCCGTCTCTTCGTGAAACATGCTGAATTTTAGGACGTGTGTCTCCTAGCACAACCCTTCACATCTATAATTGGACACCCTTGGTGGTCTAAAATCATTATAATTCATATGCTTCGATTACATTGCATAAAAAACACTCCAAAACCATTGTTTTTCTTGCATCAAAATCATTCGAAAGTAGAGATTTTGTTCCATTTTTGAGTTCGTTGGTTCTTTGGAGTTTGAAGTGCTTCTATTGCGAGGAGGGAACCGTTGTATATTGGGAGACGATTGCCAAGTATTCGTGATCGCCTTGGCAGGGCAAATTCATATTATAGACATGGTGTTGAACACTAGCCTCGGTTAACAATCTCATTCACTGTTCTTCATTTCTTCATTTTCTTTTGTCACTCCAAGTAAGTTGTTACTTGGATTTATTGTCCTTAAGTTGTTCCAATTATAATTTGCAATTCGCACACATATCCACCAACATACATATGAGTCAGGCGTTTGATGTTAGGGTTCGGGAATTCGCATGTTCTTTTGTTTTGTCTAAATCAAGAATTCTTTGATTTCAGTGTCAATCCTAACCTGCTCTGTCCCTGTGTGCTTCTATTATCGCTTCTGCTCATCATGCCCATTTCTTCTTGCTTTCTTTTGTCTTCTTGGTTTTTGTTTTGTGTGGAATGGTGCAGTCAAAGGATAGTGGCCCGGAATAACCAACAATTCAAAGCCAGAAATGGCGACAAATTATACATGAATATGTCCTTACTATCACTGGCTTAGAGTTTGTAGCACCGCCCCTCATAAGAACCGCGTTAAATCAGATTTTAACCCGCCCACGAATTAAACCTTTGGGGTTAAGTTATTGCACTTGAAACTTCAGGAAAATATGGACACGATGTAGAAGAAAAGAAGAGTAACGTGGTTTGAGGAGAATATGTCTTTATACCCCTGTATGGTATGGATTAAAATCCAAAATTTAATTTAAATCAAAGTCAACAATTAATTTAACTACATATTCTATGGGTCGCATAACTTTTCAACCATATATTTCATCAACTTTATCAAAATTTACTAAAAATTTTATTTTAACCCCCACCAAACATGAGCTATATTTGAAAGAGAAGTCTTTACAAACCACAATGTGTTTATCCTCACTTCCTCCACGTGATTTACAATAAAATGCACATGGTATTGCACCATTGATTGCCGACCTATGACCTTAGAATTGAGTTTGTAATCTCCAATAACTAAACTTTCAACAAAGAAAGTGACCTATAATTTGAAACAAACGAAGAAAGAAAGTCAGACTATCTTTATGGGACGGATGAAAAAAGAAAGTATAAGGTTGAAGTATATTTGCTCCATTTTAAACATTTGAGACTAACATGATACTATGGTAATAGGTTGGGGATTAAGAGTCAATTATCCCAAGCTGGTGAACGTTGGAAAATTTTGGGAACGGGAAACGATGTCGTTTTCAGTAAACTGCAAGACAATTCTGCTGTAGTTGTCGAGGCATTAATGGAGACAAATTCACACTTTTTTATGAGAAAAATTGGTTAATGAATTTTATTTTTTTTTATTTTTTATTTTTTATCAATCGTCATGGAAATTATGTAATTAATTAGAAACAAACTTGAGTAAATGTTGACCGCTGGGGTCCTCTTTTGTTGATTAGGTGCACCAAACGATGTGTGGTCCCGAGAATCATATTTCTCAACAACGTAAATATTATCCTTAGACAAATATTGAAATGTATATTGCACATAATTATAAATATTAGAAAAGTGTAATACAATTTAACTGTATAATTTAATTATGTTTAATTCAACGGACAATACATGTCATTAAGGATTTACAATCCTCGACTCGTAGCGAATAATGATTTAAATAAATAGGCGTGGCTTCTTTTTAACAGTTTAAATCTTTTATTTTAGAAAAATATTTACAAAGCATTAGATCACAAGTAAAAAAAAAAAAGAATTCAAGTTTAACCGTCTCTTATTTGACAAAAAAAAGAACAAAGACATGATATTAGAGTCAAAACTGTTATACTAACTGATGTGAACCTTATCGTAAGATGTACCTTAAGATTTGATACGAACCCCAAAAAAAGCTGATAGAACATGTCGATAATTTTGAAAAAAAAAACATGTAAATTTTTGATAGCGAGATTAAAAAAAATGGGACCTAGGTAGCTGTCAAATGAATGCTAGAATATCCATCAAGAGAGAATATTATAAAGTGGCATTTGTTACATGGAACATTTCCACGTGAGTCTAAGCGGTTGGCTTGTATATATCACGGAAGCACCGACACTAGTGCAACCTTCACATTAAATATCTGCGTGTTCTTATCAAGAGTTTCTAGCAATTAAGCTCATTTGTCATATAATTAGAGGTGGTAACCCACACAAGCTCGTGGCTCGTGCCATTTTGGATAAGTTTGGCTCGTACCCGAACTCGCCTAAAATGGGTACTCGGCTCGCTTATATATATAAGAAAAAATCGATTTTGGACGAGCCGGCTTGTGGCTCGGCCCCACGAGCTGTTCGTCAAAAAACGAGCCGAGCAGCTAGTGAGCTAGCCTGCTCAACTCGTCTTTTTTACTAGTTCGAGCGGCTCGTGGCTCGTTTTGACAAGTCGGCTTGGTTCGATTGCTACCACTACATGTAATGTTTGACACTCTTCTTGATCGACACTCACGTGTCATATTATTTTATTATTTATTTACTTGTTTCCTATTATTGGTAAGTTTCTTATTATTGGTAGAATTCCTATTTTTCTATATTTTCTAGTGAGTCTATATAAACACATTTATTATGTAATTCCATTATTTAGTTTTATTGGAATAAGAAGCTCTAGTTTTCTTAATTTCTACATGGCTAACGTACAATCATTCTCTTTTGTTTTTTGCATCACTTTCGCTAATGTTCGCTCGCTTTCGCACTTCTTGCTCGAATTCTGATTTGATTTCGCATCTGAGTTTGATTTCGTTTATTGTTTGGTGATTATTTGTTAGTCTTCTCTTTTTCATCAGCATGGCTGATCATAAATATGATTCTCTCTAGTCGATTAGTGTGCAATTAGATGGAAAAAAATATTCGTATTGGAGTTATGTTATGAAGAATTTTTTGAGGGGAAAATCTATGTAGGGTTATGTTACGGGGTACAAGAATTCAACCTACAGACAAGGCTTTTGATTATACAGAATCTTTGGATGTTTGGGAGGCTGATAATTCAAAAATTATCACTTGGATCAATAATTCGGTTACGCACTCTATCGGTGCTTAGTTGGAAAAGTATGAGAATTCTAAAGAGGTTTGGGATAATTTGGCAAGACTATACATGCAGTCTAACTTTGCAAGACAGTATCATTTGGAGACAGATATTCGTGCTCTTCAACAGAAGGATTTGAGTATTAAAGAATTTTATTTTGACATCGCAGAATTATGGGCTCAGTTAGCACTTAGAAAGTCTGTCGAATTACGAGCATTTTCACCTTACACCGCTCGTAGAGACAAGCAGCGACTAGTATAATTTCTGATGGCCCTCCGTCATGATTTTGAGGGATTGCGTGGGACAATTTTGCATCGTAGTCCACTCCCTTCTGTTGATTCGGTGGTCAATGAACTTTTAGCTAAGAAGATACGTCTTAAGTCTCAAGCAGACAAGGGGATTGTCCCAACGTCTATTCCATCTGTTTTGCAGTGCCTCAAAGACCCCCTGAATAATTATCAAAATAGGTCGAATTCGAAGGGTTCTCCTAATGAATGTGCTTTCTATAAGAAAAAAAGGTCACCAGAAAGCTTAGTGCCCATTATTGTTGAATAAAGTTAAACCACCGCAACTCCAGCAGCAGCAACAACAAAAACAACGACAACCTCAGCAACTACTACTACCATCTCAGAATGCTCCATGGAAATTTGGTAATCAATCATCCCAACTTAATAATGCAGTAGCTGCACGATCGCCCGATCATATATGTTCAAGCAGTTTCAAAAGTTTCTTACCTCACAGCCACATGCCATGTTTGCTTCCTTTCATATAGGTTTGTCATCTTCTAGTACTTCAAGTATATCTCTCTCCTTGTGGGTCTTAGATTCTGACGCCTCTCATAATATGTCGCCTAATCTATCATTATTTGCTTCTTTTTATCTCAATTCATCTATGTCAATTATGACTGCTGATGGCACTCGTATGCCATAGTAGGCGTTGGTTCAATTGTTACAACTTGTTTATCTCTTCTGGATGTCTATTACATTCATAGTCTTACTTTGAATCTTGTTTCTATTAGTCAATTATGTGAGTCGGGATACTTAGCCCCCGTTTGACACCCATTAATTTCTCTTTCTCATTCTTATTCTCATTCTCATTTTTCATTTCAACCACACATTTTTCTAATAAAATAATATTACACACAAATCAAAAACTTTTTATCACTTTTTCACTACACATTTCTTACATCAATCACTATTCCAAAAATTCTTTCTACTAAAAATGGGTTTCAAACAGGGTGTTAGTCTCTTTTTCTTCCTCCATTTGTTATGTACAGGACCCGCAATCTTAGAAGCTGATTGGGACAAGCCGTAAGCAAGAGGGACTCTATGTTTTGGATCAGCTCAAAGTACCGGAAGTTGCAGCTTCTAATGTAGATTTGTCATCTTTTTGTTTGAGTCGTTCGTCTTCTATTTTCTATTTATGACATTATTGTTTAGGTCATGTCTCAACATCTCGTTTACAATTTTTTAACTTCTACAGGAGCATTAGGAAATTTAAAAACTCATGATATTTCTGATTGTAGTGGTTGCAAGCTGGCAAAATTTTCTACATTACCATTTCATAGAAGTCTTTCTTTTTCTCTTGCTCCATTGGATCTTGTTCATTCTGATGTGTGGGGACATTTTCCTATAACTACAAAAGGGGGGTTGCGATATTATGTTTCGTTTATTGATAACTGCACTCATTATTCTTGGGCTTATCTTATGAAGCGTCTTTCTAATTATCTTACTATTTTCGATAACTTCAGAGCTCTTGTAAAAACTCAACATTCGGCTGTCATAAAGTGTTTTCGTTGTGATTAGAGAGGAGAATACACTTCTAATAATTTTTTCTAATTTGCTTGCTTCCGATGGTACTCTTCATCAAACTTCTTTTATAGATACCTTTAAATATAATGGTGTTGCAGAAAGGAAACATAAACATCTTATTGAAACAACTCATTCTCTTTTATTGTTTGTCGATGTTCCTAGTGCGTTTTGGGGAAAAGCAATTCTTACTGCTACTCATTTGATTAATATGATTCCAACCTCACACAATTCAGGTCCGTAACCCTTTGAGAAGTTATACGGATATGCTCGTAATTATTCTTCCTTGCGTGTTTTTCTTCTACCTGTTTTGTCCTCCGACCTCATGTCGAGCGTAATAAATTGTCCTCCTAATCTGCTTTGTGTGTCTTTCTGGGCTATGGCGTAGGTCAAAAGGGATATCGTTGTTTTGATCAAGTCAGTAAAAAATTATGTCTTTCATTATGTTGTGTTTCTTGAGCATAGTCCATTCTTTTCTATTCCCGCTAGTCCTTATAATATGACCAAGTCTGATCTTCTTCTCATTGATCTCTTCACTATTGACACTGAGGAAGCACCACCCACTACTCCAGTTTTAAATAATGTATCTTGTAGGTTTCCCACTGATAGCTCAGTAGATTTTGGTACTTTGGTTCCGATACACCTGTTCCTCCTCCAACGGCTGCCCAATCATCTCCTAAGACTATGGTTCCTCCTATTATTCTCCAGTCTACACGCGTTTGTAAGTATACTAAGCTACCCTTTTTTCTTACTTTTGTTATTCTAGCTCTTTTGCTTTATTTTAGCTTCTATTCATTATCTTTCTGAGCCCATGTCCTATAGAGAGGATGTTCGTGACCACTTTGGCAGGATGCTATAGCTAAGGAACTTCTTGCTCTGCATCAGACTCGTACTTGGGACTTGGTGTCTTTACCACCAGGAAAGCTCGCCATTGGTTTTCGTTGGGTCTACAAAACAAAACTTAGTCCGATGGATCTATTGAAAGATACAAAGCTCGACTTGTTGCTAAAGGCATGGATTATGAGGAGATTTTCATCCATGTTGCGAAAATGACTACTGTTCATACGCTCATTGATGTTGCTTCTATTTGTTGATGTCAAATATCTCAGATGGATGTCATAAATATTTTGTTGAATGGTGATCTTTATGAAAAAGTTTACATGGAGCCTTTTCCTGGTGTTTCTCACCAATCCAATGAAGTCTGCAGGCTCTGGAAAGCCCTTTGTGATCTCAAACAAGTACCCCGAGCTTGATTTGAGAAGTTCTCTACTGTAATTACTTTGATTGGTTTTCATCCTAGTCATCATGATTCGGTATTGTTTGTCAAATGTACTGGTATAGGTCATATTCTATTCTCTTTATATGTTGATGATATGATTATTACTGGCGATGATATTAATGGTATTTCAGTTTTGAAGACAGAGTTACTAGACAGTTTGAAATGAAGGATTTGGGTTCTCTACAATATTTCTTGGGTATTAAGGTAGCCTGAGATATGATTATTATTGGTGATGATGTTGACGAAATTGAATCTTTAAAGTCTGAGTTTGCTCGTTGCTTTGCAATAAAAGATTTGGGCACACTACATTATTTTCTAGGCATTGAGGTCGCCTCCTTTCCAAAAGGCTATATTTTATGCTAGTCCAAGTATATAGCTGATATATTTGAGCGTGTACGTCTTACTAATAGTAAAGTTGTTGATACCTCTCTTGAGACTAATGCTTGATACTCTCCGTTTGATGGCTCTCCATTGTCGGATCCTAGTTTATATCATACTATTGTTGGTAGCTTGGTTTATCTCACCATCACTCGTCCAGGTATTGTACATGTTGTTCATGTAGTTAGTCAGTTTGTTACTATGCCCACTATAACTCATTGGGTTACTGTTCTTCATATTCTAAGATATATTCGGGGCACTCAATTTCAGAGTCTTTTACTTACGTCTACTTTATCATTAGAGCTGCGTGCATACTCTGATGCTGATTGGGCTGATGATCCTACATATCGTAAATTCACCACTGACTTCTTTATTTTTCTTGGTGATTCTCTTATTTCTTGGAAGAGTAAGAAGCAATATGTTGTTTCTAGATCTTCCACAGAGGCAAAATATCGTGACATGTCATCTACTACTTGTGAGATAGTTTGGTTACGTTGGTTGCTTGTAGATATGAGTATTTCTCTTCATTACCCTACTCCTTTATATTGCGATAATAATACTATTCAGATTGCACGTAATTCGGTATTTCATAAGCAGACCAAACATATTGAGATTGATTGTCACGTCGCTCGACATCATTTTCAACTTGGCACCATCACATTGCCTTTCGTTTCTTCTTCCGTGCAGATTGCCAACATGTTTACCAAGGAGCACTCCACTTTGCGTTTTCCTTTTTTATTTGACAAACTCTCCATGCTTGTAGTGGTAGCATCATGAGTTTGAGAGGGGATGGTAAATTATTTTATTATTTATTTACTCGTTTCCTATTATTGGTAGGTGTCCTGTTTTTTTTTTTATATTTTCTAGTGAGTCTATATAAATACCTTTATTATGTAATTTCATTATTCAATTTTATTGGAATAAGAAGCCCTAGTTTTCTTAATTTCTACAACATGCCCGTAGAAGCCACGTGAATAAAATATCCCAAAAAAGTGCCCCCTCCCCCTATTGTGAGCATAGTATGATTGGGTTTCTAAAATTTTCCATTCTTGTCTATATTTGTTCTTACACGGTTAAATGAGTCGAAACTCTCGAATACTGATCCGCTTTAGACAGTTCTGACTTTTGTAACATGTATTTTCTTAATTATAACAAAAGGACTATTTCTTCAATTTATTATTATAAAAAGGACGAATTTGAATTTATTTTTTATATGTCATATAAAAAATAAATAATCAATACACTCAATCAAATCTAGTTCTTAGTGATATATTATTTGATTAGTTAATTTGTGCGTTAAAAAATATTTAAATCAGATTCAAACTAGTGGTCAATTTACTCTCTATCCAAAGTGAGGAAGCAACTAGCAGCCTAAATCGGTTCGGCGCACTTCAATTTTCTAACCGTCCGCACAAAAAATTCTTGCAACTCAAAGGTTTGAATCCAACACCCCAAGAGCTTATTTGCCTTGGGCTTCGCTTGGATTTTGGCCCCTTACCTCTTTCAAATATACAATATAAACTTTGGCAATACAATGTACTTGAACTCTCATATAGATCTATTACCCCCTTTGAATTATGGGAAAATTTCATAAGTAAGAGTTTTAGATTTACCTATTTCAAATTTAAGAGATAAAATTTAAAATTTAAAATTTCAGTTTTTTTAAGGTTTAAAATTTCAAATCTTGTTAATTAAATATACTAAGGTCACAATTCCATATAATTTGGTCACACATTTTATATAATTAGTCACAAATCACAAATTTTTTATGTCGCAAATTATTTTACGGTCACAATTCAAAAAATTTATAGGTCACAATTTGTTCATCTGTCACAAATAAAAGATTAAACCTCACAAATTATTTTATGATCACAATTCAAAAATTTTATATGTCACAATTTGTTCATCCGTCACAAATTAGAAAATTTATAAGTCACAAATTATTTTACGATCACAAATCAGAAATTTTATAGGTCACATTATTTTACGGTCACAATTTAGAAATTTTATAAGTCACAATTTGTTCATCGAAATAAAAAAATTATGCGTCACAATTTATTCATTGATTACAAATCACAAATATTATAAGTTACAACTTAGTAGACCGTCACAAATTGTCAAATTATCGGTCACAAATTAACAATTTTTTAGGTCACACATTATTTCATGGTCACAATTTATATTTTTCATTGGTAACATATTGTTTATCGGTCACAAATTAAAAATGAATTTAATGGTCACAAACGACTAATAATCCGTCACCACCACCAAAACTTGTGACCATCACCTCAACACTCCATCCAGTAGCACACCACGCCATCGCCGTCGCCGCAACTGCCACTGCTACCATATCAATAGACCCATCGCCCCTATCTCACCATCACCCCGACACCACCACCAAATCACCAGCACCACAGCCAACGTTATCAGTCACCATCACCACCATCCAACCACCACCAAAAAATCAGATCTAAAATCATCGGTCACATAGAATCGTACACTTCCAAAACCACAGCCACTATCATATCCAATATAATCGTCGCCATTGTCGGATCCACCAAAGCCACCACCACCAACACGAGCACCACCACCACCAAAACCACAACCACCATCATATCCAATATAATCGCCGCCATTGTCAGATCCATTAAAGCCACCACCACCCAAACACCACCAACACGAGCACTACCATCACCACAGTAGCCCCTACCACCAACTGAAAACAGAACAAAAAAGCCCACACCAGATCATGGCGCTACAAATCCCGATCACGGTACATATCAGATCTTGACCATGGCCTGCGACGAGGTTGAATTAGCAAAATGAGCAAGAGGCTGAGGGGTTGAACCGTCGGTGATCTCACCTACGGTGGCACGACACTCTCACTTGGTAGCACGTAGCGATGCTCACTTTCATCGTCGCACATCAGTTGAGCGATGCCCATCACTGTGGCTCTATGTCCGTCACTCACTTGTCGCCTTCATTTGGGTCGCGCTCGTCGCCATTGTTGAACCACTATGTAGAGAGAGGGAGCGATGGGGGTCGGTTGTAGATAGAGTGACAGAGTGATGAGAGAAGATAGGATGAAGGGAAGGAGGATGAGGAGGACAATTGGAAAATTGGAATGAAATTGATTAGGGTTTGGAATGAAAATTGTATAATTAATATTTAATATTTAAAAATGAAATATTTGATTTTTGAAAACTAAAACTTCTATAATCTGATTTTTGAAATGGAATCTTTAAAGTTGTCATTGTGTAATTTCCTCTTGAATTATTTGGGTCCACTCGTGATCAATGGGCTCTTCGAACGAGATACCGAAGACTTAGTACTGAACTAGCATAAAATCAAAACTTAGTTTTTTTCTTAAAAAATAGAGGCTTGTCCAGTCAAGGTCATGGAGCCAAGATACCCACCTAGCCCTTGTTTAGCCTCCATTTTAATTAAGTTTTGGAAAAAAAAAAAATTTTTGAAATAGTAATTTTTTGGAAAATTTGTAGTTAAAAATGAGGAAATTTTTTTTTGGTTCGAATGTAATATTATTTATTGGAAAATGTGTGATTTGATAAGAAGAGAATGAAAAATTAATTATAATTTTTAAAATCACATGCAACTAGGTTTTTGAGTTTCAATTTCAAAAATCAAGTTTTGGGTTTGTTTATACGAAAATCAGGTGATACTTTCACATTTTAATATTAATAATAATATTAGTAAATTAAATTAATTTATATATTCACCTTACTTCCATCCACCCTATCAAATTTCACTTTCAAACCTCTCTCTCTCTCTCTCTCTTCTCTCTCTCTCTCTCTCTCTCTCTCTCTCTCTCCATACATCGAAGGCACCACTAGCGTAGAGTGTCCTTTGAGAGCAGCAAGCAGCTGCAAATTACAGAGACGTCGCTCGATGCCTTTGCGCAAATGCGACGTGACTTTGCTCATATCACCGCTACAACAGCGATGTTGCCATTAGTTATGTTTGTCATGACAACTTGAGTCCACTAGGTCGACTGTAGTTGGTGGTGTTTGTAGGTGATGATTTGCAGTTTGTGATGTTTGTAGGTTGTGTTTTGTGGTGGTTGTGCAGTGATTTTGGGGTAGTGGTAGTCCAAGTAGTGGCGATGGTAGTGTGATAGTGGTGATGTTGGCGGTGCTGGTGTTGGTAGCAGTGGTGGTGGTAGTGTTGATGTTGTGAAAAGGGAAAAGTCGGGTGGGAAGAAGAATGCTTGTGATCAATTATTTGATTAATTGTAACCAATAAATAATGTGACCTAAAAAAATTAGATTACAACTAAATTTGTAATCTTGACCAATTAATTTAACAATTGGTGATCGAGAAATAACTGTGACTAATTAATTTGATAATTTGTGACTGTGAAATAAGTTGTGAATCATAAAATTTGTGATTTTTGATCGAAAAGTAATATGTGACATATTAATTTGATAATTTGTAATTGATAAATAAATTGTGATATATAAATTTTATGATTTGTGATCGAAGAATAATACGTGACCTTTTAATTTGATAAAATACGACCAGTAAAGAAATTGTGACCTATAAAATTTGTGATAAAAAAATAATACATGACTTATTAATTTGATAATTTATGATCAAGAAATAAATTGTGACATAAAATTTGTTATTTGTAATTGTGGTATTTATAATTGGACAGTACACAGCTGTAGTTTGTAATCATAAATTGTATAATACTGCGGCCTTAATATATTTAATTAATGAAATATTTTTAAATTAAGATCTGATTTTTGAAATAATAAACCTAATTTCTTAATTTTGAAATCTTATTTTACATTCACATTATATATCTAATTTTCCCATAGAAATTACCTCCATCCATGTTTTTCAAATTCCAATTTCAAAAATCAAGTTTAAAGATTAATTATAAAAAAACTAGGTCATATTTTATTTTTTAATATTAATATTATTATTAAATCAATTAACCTACAACCTCCAATCCATACAACCAAACAAACGGGAACTATACAAATATAAGATGTTTAAAATATACAATCTCAAAATTAAGATATACGTTTTCCAATTTCAAAAATAAATTTATAATTAAAAGTTTGTATTAATTAAATATATTAAGATCACAATATTATAATTTATTGTCACAGTTACGCACTAATCACAATTACAGAATATCACGGTCATAAATCACAAATTTTATATGTTACAATTACGGTCACAAATTATCAAATTAAGTAATCACAATTTATCACATTGTGAGTCACAATTACAAATTAACTCACAATCTCATTTTTTTGGGTCACATTGCACACAAATTAATCAGTTTTATTAATCACAATCATGCCATCACCGCTAGCATTTGTGACCACCACCAGAACCATTGTTGTCACTATTGCCAACACAAATACCTACACCACCGTCGTTAACACTACCACCCCTCTAGCACAACACTCAACCACCTCACCATCTCTAACACACCAACCACCACAATTCCCATCAAAATAATCCCCAAATTTGTTAGGCCAAGAACACAAAATATTAGACCAAGAAACAAAAATACCAAAACCTTCTCTTAAGGTCCGTTTGATTGCAAGAGTGAAATTTGGTTGGAAAGAAAATGAATTTCAGGGAATTGAATTACCTAGAATTGTTTTCCTGGGAATTTTCATTTAATTGTGTTTGATTGATATAATTTCTCATTTGAAAAATGTTGAAATTTTGGATCTTTTGATTTTCGTTTGGCTTTGTTTTTCATGAAAATTTTCATTAAAGAGAATCTTTTTTACAATTGTCTATAGAACTTGCTTTCATTGCCAAAAAAAAAAAAAAAAAAAGTAACCTGGAAAACCAAGGAAATTATAACCATGTGAGCCAAACTAAGAAAATGAATTCCATGGAAAATATAGTGTATCAAACAAGATAAAAGTGGAAGTTGAAATTTGTTTTCCATTTTTCATGAAAAATTGGGTGAATCAAACAAGCCTTTTAAATAAAGTGTAGAAATTAAAGGAACGCAATCAATATATTTCGGCCTAAGCCTTGGAGGTTCGTTGACTGCTTCTAACACCTACGTCCCCCGTTGAGTATCCAAAAATTGGATTATGCTCGTTCCACTATAACGCTCAAAATGGCAATAAATGTTACAATAATGCTCGACCAATCACAAAAAATAGAACAGAACACTTATCTCTCTCAATATATAGCAATCGATCTACAAAGAATCGTTTCATAAAAAACAACAATCAAAAGCACAAAAACTTTCTAATAGATATTCACTCAGAATATCATCACAAAGAGGCTAAAATATTACAGATCGCCTTCTCAAATCAAGAATTTGAGAAGAAATTACAAAGAGAACAAAAATAAGAGAAAACCCAAAAAAAAAACGGCGCACTCCTAGAGAGAGAACAGAATGAAACCCTAAAGCCAACACTCGAGAATGCTTAATGAAATGACATAAAGAAAATAACTATCCAGAATTCAAACCAACGGTCAAGATTCATCCACATGTCGCAATTTGGTTGAAAGTGTGATTTAATAAAGTCGCATTTACAAAAAAAAATGCGTTTTAACACAAATTATGGGAGCATCAATTGAACCCGGTTCAATTCCTACAAAACCCGACAGTCGCCACCACCACCACCACCACCACCACCTCCTCCTCATATCAACCATTTTCTTCAACTATACCACATCACACCAAACAAATTAAGAGAAAACAGAGGAGATGGGGACAAAGAAAATAGCTTGTCGTTGAGCATGAAGCAATGACGACATCACATCAGCGATTGGGAGGTCAAAGAAAATAGATCGCAACTATGCTGTAATGATAGGTTTGCATCGTTGCTACTTCACAGTGGCACTAAGCGGCGACGCTGTGTTTGACACCGTTTGCGCCCCACTGATGCACCTATCGCCGACAGAGGTGCTCAAGAGGAAAATCCTGTGAAACAAAGTAGCAGGAGGAGGAGATAGTGTGAAATGATGCTAAAGTGTCCAATCAATTAGGGTTTGTTGGGTTGTGTGGACTTGATGTAATTTTAATGGAGCCCAAACAGGGGCATAATTTAGTTATGATACTTTTATGGTCATAATAAAGAATACCCTAAACCAGCAAATTTCCATACTTCAACTACACTAGTTCCCACACAAATGGCTTGCTTCACTCCTTCTCAGTGGCGAACCTAGCATCCTACCAGGGGGCCGACCGTGCGTGCTGGGCTCCGTCGGAAGAATTTTTGGGAAGAATACGGGGCTGCTGCCGCGCTGGTTGCCATGTTCGTCTTCTCCGACTGCTGGTTTCTTTCTTTTGTTTTTTTTTGTTTTGTTATAAGATTGGATCATTGCTACCAGTCCAACCCATCACTCTTTTCCTTTTTTTTTTTAATTGGGTTGGCCGGTTAGGATTGGGACATTTGTTTTTAGGCCCGATAGTTAATTGTATACGCCAAGACCATCCATTTTTTTTATTGGGTTGGACCATTTATTCTTGGGCCAAATACTTAATAGTTAATTGTATACGTCCAGCCCAGCAAATCAAATGCACTTGGTATCATTTCCTTCGTGAAGCTTCAGCCTCGAGATGATGCCTCCTCACGTCTTTTCCACATCATCGACCACCAGTTTGAACGCTGTTGCGGCTGGACACCTTCGCCGACTCCGTGAGGCCCATGAGTGAGTTTTTTCATTTCTATTCTGCCCATCGTTTTTATTGTTTTTGGTGTTATTATCTATTGATGAGTTTTGAAATCATGATTTTGTGATAGTTTTCAGTTTGTTTGAAATATGATTTATGAATTGGAATTGGATATGGAATCGGGGGAAATTAAAATTGGAATTAGAATTGGAATTGAAATTTGAATTTGAATTTGAATTTGAATTGGAATTGGAATTGGAATTAGGGTTTAGAATTTGAAATTGGGGAAGTGGAAATTTGTATTTGGAATTTGCTTTATGAATGTTAGCACTTTTTAGTTCTACACTACCAACAAAATATAATGACACTAC
>CAIGRO010264108.1:0-13418 GCA_903798355.1 Fraxinus baroniana
AATACTTCTCCATGGGCCTTAGAATTGTAAATTTTGAAGCCCAATTATGGAAACAATAAAACTAACGGAGAAAATAGATTTTCCGTTAAAACAACAAATTCCGTTAAATTTTCCGTTAAAATAAGAATTTCCGTTTCATAGACACTTTATATATATAGAAGATATAATTTAATTATCGCACGCATGTAGTGTAAGGTCTTCTTAAACTACGTGTTGACTACACATATTGATGATGCAGCTTTTGTCTAGCAATCTACTTTAGCAAATTGTTGGGAACTCTCTTATTTTATACCTTTCAACAATCATGTCTGTCCACAGGTCTACCTAAAGTGTGGTCTATTAGGTTATTACAACTGTAAGCTAAACACGGCCAATTGTTCTACATTTAAGATTGGGGTTAATATAAAAGTTGCCAATTTGCATGCAAGCTCTTATTCAATGTGTTAGGTTTATATATTGTGTTGATGATTATGTGAACAAAAGGACCAATTTGAACGATTATAAAAGTTTAGGGACTAAATTGTAAAATTTTATAGTTGGTAGGTTAGCTTAGGGTTTAGGGTTTCATGTTTGGAACAAGAAGAATTCACACCGATTTTTTGCTAGCTGCTCATCGGAGTGATGCTCGAGCGGATGAAGCATGAACATCTTAGCCCAACCTTCGCCCCACTGTCGCTCGAGTGACAACCCTTCGCTCAAGCGAATCATCCTCCTTGCTCTAGCAACATATTATTCGGCCAGACCTAATTTCGATTTTCTAGACTTTTTACTTGACCCATTCTACCTAAACTATCCAACTTATAAATAGAGGCGCCTCATATTCTACAAGAAGGAGATTGAACATACTATTTTCTAGAGAGAATTCATCCTACACAAGATTTAAAGTTCAATCCTTCAATCATATATAATATATGCGCTCATCATATTGAAAACATCAAATCAAACACCGGATTGCATTCTTCGCTTGGGTCTATCAGAAAGATTGTGTCGTCAACTTTGCTGCATTGTAGATCAAGGAAGAATTTGAAGAACGAGAAGTTCTTGGGAAGATTTACAGAAGATAAACTACGTAAAGAGTCAGAAGTAGAGTTCGTGTGCTCATTCCAAGAGGATTGCTTTACAAAGAAGAGTCAGGATTGGTGTTAGTGTGCACATTCCAGGAGAGCTGCTTCAAACTTCAGACATTAGATTAGAAAGCTTGTGTTGTCAACTTTACTGGTAGTCTGTAAATTTATCAAAAGTTTATAATGGATCTTTGACTAGCAAAGTGCTCAGAGTTTTTCCCGTGTTGGGTTTCTCCTTGAACAATTCTGGTGTTGTTTACTGTTTTGATATTACTGTGGTATTCAAAGATAGGATTAATTAACTTATTTGACTAATCACCTAGACATAATTAACTTGTGACTTGTTGCTTGTTAATTAAAGTGTTAATTCCGCATTTACACCTAATCACCCCTCCATTTAGGTGTAGTTGGGTCGAATATTGAGTTTTTCACAATGTGCCTTTGAAAAATTATTTTCTAGAATAATCCTTTGATAATTATTTGATTTGAATTGTTTAGTTACATGTACACTTTGATAATATTTTTACTCAAATGATGCATAGACAATATTGGCATCAATTGAGTTCAGATGTTGAAAAAATGATGATAACTTAGTAGAATCTACATATGGGATATCTAGTTCTCAATATAGGCGGAAGAGTTAAATGAAAGGAGGACACGATCAAAATTCGTAAATAAAGAAATATCGAGAATTGATAATCAGATCTAATTAATTCATGCACATATACTGAGAACTGATTCTTGACTAACAAATCATTAATTCCTATGAATATCGATTTTAATCGATAACACTGAAAAACTTCAATCAACAATTTTATTCAATAATAAAAAAGAAGCCCTAACTCTAATTTAAGTAAAATTCTACAAAAAAAAAAAAACCTTGATGACTAAAATGAACGAACAACCCCTAGCTTTGTTTTCAATTTAATAATAAAAGAAATTAAAGATAAAAGAAATTAAATAAAAATCTAAAATGTATCCCATTTGAAATAACGAGATTCGACCCAAATTACACCTAGAGGAGGGTGAATAGGTGTTTATGCAGAATTAAAACTTAATAATTAATTAGCAACAAGTCACTTAATTATCTCTAGATGGTTAATCAATCAGTCCAATTATATGGAAAACAATAAATAACAAGCAGATTGATCACGAAGAAACCTCAATTAGAAAAAAACTCCGAGCACTTTGCTAGTAAGAAATTCACTATAAATGAATTATGAACTTACAGTCCGCCAGACATGACTATCACTAGTACTTTATAATCTCCTGACTGCAATTCTCATAGCATTCCTGAATTGTGGGCTCCTACATCAACTCCCAGCTGTAGTTTTCAAAGCGCTCCTAGATTGCACGCTCTTGCTGCAATTCTCGACTTTATGAATTTGTCCATCTCATGTGGATCAATGAAAAACTCTACGTTCTTCAATAACTAGAACTCCAGCCACCTTCTCTTGATCTTCAGAACTCTAACAGATGTGTAGGAAGTAGTAGTTTGATATTTGGATTATGGATTTGATGTTTTCATCGCCATAACAAATCAAGTATAACGGTTGAAAGATAATTTATGAAGAGAATATGGAGAGTATGTGTTTTTCTCAATGTTCAACCTTAGAATTTATGTTCGAGGCATTTAGTATTTATAGTTTAGGTTTTGGGGTTGAATGGGCAGGACAAAAAGCCTTAAAAATGCGAATTAAAAATTTTCGGATGACATCGTTGCTCGAGCAAAAGTTGGACAACAGTCAAGCAACGGGTTGTCGCTCGAGCAAAGGCAAGGCGACAGGCAGGCGGCAATGTATTGTTTCTACCTCTCGAGCTAAGTCATGACAATAGTCTAGTGAAATTACAGTGCCATTTTTCCTTCTTTTTCATTCTTGAACCTAGACCTAATACATCTTAATTTATATTGTTTGCAACTTACTCATTGACTTTTACAACATATAATTTAAGTCCATTTTCTTCACAGACTTGCCAATTATATCAAAAACCTAACAAGCTCCTTCTTTGGTATTCTGTGACAAATTACAATCTAAAGTCAAGGTAGTAGAAAAAAATTACAGACTTAATGATTGACATAACCAACACCAACAGTCTTGATTGAATTGTGCTTTTTCTTTTTTCTTTTTAACTTATCTCCTGAAACAAACAACTCAATACACAATGTAAAACGTATGTGAAACAGTACTATGTGTAAAAGCACTTTAAGTAGTTATAACTCATAACACATCATTTCAGTTTCATTTCATAAGCTAAATTAAGACGTAATATCAATGCAACCTATTCACGAAAATATATTCGCTTTTTAAATCACCGTAAGTGGACGGTTCGTTGACAAGTAATAAAGTGAAAATTTTAGAATTTTGAGTATCGTCCCACGAGGATTGATTTAATTTGATTCCTATTACCGAGAGCTTAACCGAATCTATTAAACTCAAAATGATTTTCTAAATCGTATGATTCGACTACGACTAGTGTGCAATTTAAACTAATCTTACTAAATAAATGCAAACTAATGTTTGAATGCAAAAGTTTGAAGAAATAAATATATGAAAAGTGCACTAGAATCCCGAATCACCAAGTAAATTCACTTTTAACATTTATTTCACAATCTAACAACACGATGATTTAGTTGAAGAATCAATAGGATTGATTTAATTTGATTTTTATTGTCGAGAACTTAACCGAATCTATTAAACTCAAAATGATTGTCTAGATCTTATGATTCGACTATGACTAGTGTGCAATTCAACCTAAGGTTACTAAATAAATGCCAAATAATGTTTGAATGCAAAAGTGTGAAGAAATTAATATATGAAAAGTGCACTAGTATCCCGAATCACCAAGTAAGTTCACTTTTAACCCTTATTTCACAATTGACAACACGATGATTTAATTGAAGAACCAATATTTCTAACATATTCAATAATATCTCTCGAGTAGAATTGAATCCTTTCTCGAATACCATTTAACTATATTTCTATGACAAATGCAAATATATGAGAATGCATAACGTTCTATGAACACTTAAAGATTCACATAAAGCATATCGGTATATTTATACCTATCGGACCCTACGATTATTTATACCTTGTTGAATCTACTTTTCTTCTTTCGAATGCTTGAAATAGATCACCCAAACTCACATAATCACAAGCATTTAAGTATGGAGACATTAAAGTGTATATAAATCATTCAACATTAATCATTCGTTTTTGGAATCAAATTGCAAAATAAAGACTTAAAAGTTCACATAGCGAGGATCATCTTTCACCTAGTACAATGAAAAGGTAGCCTAACATGAATAAAATAAAAGAACAAGAAACTTGTTTAGGAGAAGACATCACCCAAAAAATTGAATTTAAATCTTGAAATCTTGAGTCTTTGATTGAAATCCCTTGGTTTAAGCCTTCTTTCTTGCTTTCTAATGCCTTTTTCTCTCTAAAGTTGAGTAAACCCTCTTTTTGGACGAGATTAAGGTTCTATAGGGTGTCAAGATATCTTTCTATAAGAGATTGGATTGAATAAGGAAACCATAAATTTCCCGTCGGAATTAAACCATGCGACTGCATGGTTATATCCCATGTGATTGCATGGATCAACCCATTTGGCCCTTGTATTTCCTTGTAGGCACTTGGGCAACCGCATGGAATTTCTACCATGTGGTTGCATGGTAGAAAATAATTTTCATTTGATTCGTTTTGGTCCTCAAGTTTTGTTTCATCTACTTTTTGGCATTGCTTCCTCTTCTTCCTTCTAGCATTCCATGATATCCACAATTTGTTACTTAGCGCAATTCTATGCTCGATTTGCCTCTTTGGTCAACTTTTGAATAATTACATTTTGGTCCCCGAACTTTCTTTCTCTTCCTTTTTGGTCCTTTTTCATTCATTCTCGCATACCTTTCATTATATCTATCAATGTAGTCCTACAAACACACATAATATTAAATTAAGCCATATTTCACAACATATTCATCGACAATGGTCTATGTTTTGTGGCCTAATAAATGCGCAAAACATACTTATCAAACCTCCCAAACTTGAAATATTATTTGTCCTCAAACAAAATGTGGCTTATCTCAATACAAAACATAGCTTAACAGTCTGCCGTGTCTCAGGATTGGAGCTTAGTAAGAGATAACAAAAACAACTATAGTTGTGCAAAATCACATGCTCCACTGTTATATGCAAAACTCTACATGTGTGTTTGAAAGCTCATACCAACATATTGGGATCATGGTTGATTGATACCCGACCCAATGTAGTCAAATTTTTCACTCTCATCGCTCGAAGGATACACACTCCCCCAAACTTGTTCTTTTCACTCAGGGCGTGTTCTAAGGTTGAACTCATTTATATTCCTTTCACTCTCTTATTTCGGATGAATCATACAAGAACAAGCTCACACTTTAACAAATAGAGCTCCTCTTATTTTTTGATTTCTTCAACCTTTGAGATTAAATTAAACTATTTCCTCGTATTAGAGATATAGTCTTATCAACTAAATGTCTGGGGCTAATCAATGCATTTTATACATAAGAGTATGTATGTTATTCATCAATGATAGATACCAATTTTTTTATAACATCTCTCCATTGCTTTCTATATAACCCCTAAAGCGAGCTTTAGGCCGATGACTCCCAAGTCAGATGATCATAGGGTACCAGGTTTTAAACCATTGTAGGCTTAATCACTCGAGTTATACAGGCTCGAACATATGTCTTTATTTATTCAATGATTAGTGCAATACCCCTTTTCTTTCAGACACCCAGTTTTTAAAACTAAACCCTAACTTGAAACTTTTACTTCATTTTTATCTCATTGATTTTAGATAATCCACACATAATATCATGCATGAACCCCTACTCATCACAGTATTCCCTTGCAACAGTTCAATCACGTCCAAACTATTCTAAAAATTGGTTATGACTTAGTACAAAAGAGGTTTTCTGGGTGTATTTTCTAAGTTCAACTATTTTTAAGCAATGAGTCAAAAAACTCGCCCAATATACATGAGTGTCGTGCGCAAAGTAAATCAAGTTTCACATAAACATGTATTGATCAATTTAATGATGTACAATTTTCACCGTTCACGGTTCACACATAGTCCAATATTAAACATCATGACCGGTATAATTGTCCAGCCCACGCAAGCACACAAAAATTCTAAACTACAACTAGAAATGCATAGAACTAAGAAAGGATGAAAAACTAATTTTTTAAAAACAAACACATAGAAACAGGTAATCATATGGTAATATTGATGAATACTAAAAAAGTAATGCAAAGTTAAAGCGAGTTCCTTAGATTGTCATACAAATTCTACCATCCCCAGACTTAAACAGACATTACCCTCAATGTGCATAGTGTAAGATTAGACACCAAATTTGAAGGGAGAGAGGAAACTCCCCAAATCAAAAAGGAGGCGATGGTGGAGATGGAGGATGAAAACTGGGTCCCGCGGTGCTATTATTTGGTGGTGAAGCCAAGTGTAAGGAACTGCCTCATCATCTGTAACTGCTTCTGAAGTAAAGCGGTATGTTCCTAATCAGCTCTGAATTCTCCTGAAGGAAACCGGACTACCTCATCACTTCAGTCTCAAGACTGCCCAGGCGATCCCATGTCTTATTGGCTCGAAGCGATAGACCATCCACCATTCATCGTCTCGAATGCCCGCTTAGATGCGAGGGCCTCTCTACTGGTATCGGATACAAAAGTAGTGGCCCATTACATGTTCAACTGATTGCTGTCCTTGATTTGCCCTCTCTAGGGCTTCCCAGTGATGTACGCTTGCTCTATCCTGAGCCTCTAAAGTGCTGCATTTGATGAATGGGCTCAATTTGACTGAGAGTTTCCCTGATGGGATAGTGATGCCTGAGCGTTTGCAAATGCCACTAATAAGGCTTGGGAGTATCAATGAATTCTGGCGATCCCTCCAGACTTTCAATGCATGGACTTGTTCATAGATGAGGTAGGTGAGATCGACCTTTTGTCCCTGATCTAAATGATAAAGAAGACCGGCCTTGGGATTCGAAAAGGTGGAGCGATGTGAGGTAGGCTCAATGTTATGGCAGATAAAGAGCTATATGATGGCTACGAACGATGTTAGTTTAATCTGGTACCATTCCTTTGTCTGTAGGGGCCATACGTTCTCATACCCTAGCAAAGCCTCTGCTACTTTTGGACATGTAAAATCTCTAGGGATTGGGACTATATTGTCCCAAGAGAGCTGATAGAAGTCTTGAATAACTTTCGGTGTAAGCATCAACCATTTGTCCCATACCCATGTTTCGTGTTGGTGATCTAACCCAGGCTTGTCTATCTCACCATTGAAATTTGCGTAGAACTCCCGAACTAAGCCATCGAAGACTGGGTGCGGTCTTTCCACCACTTTTTCCCAGCCACAATTATGTACCAATGTAAGTAATTCATACCCTGGGAAATCCTCTAGCTTAACCGGTCGCCCGGATATAGCTTCCACTAAGAGACAACCTCGGCATATTTGACTCGAGCCATGGGACTTAGAAAATGTCACACACCCTCTTCAGATGTTTAGGTGTGGGTTGTGCCAGAAGTGGACCCAACCCTATCTTTGCCCTTCGAAGTGCATTTTGGTGGCATCCTACAAGAGGTAAAGGAGAAAAATTAGTCCGAAGAATAAAAAAATTGAACGAATGACAAATATGAACAATTAAAGGCAATGTGAAATCCCCCAAACTTGATTCAATATATAAGTATCCAATGTCGGTGTATATTCTTAGATATAGTTGTCCAAACATGTGATGTACCAACCGTAACTGAGCTCATTTTATGCAAGTAATGAAAATATACCATGGTCGACTAGGGATATTCACCCTTGGACACCATTGAGAGAAATTGAGATTTTCCCGAGCATCCCTTAGGCATATGAAAGTATGCAAGGTGTTCTAGCACATATCAAAAATTCGTTCAATTCAGATGTCATTCAGGTTAGGAAACCGAGGATCAAAGTAGGTGCCGTGAGGTGATGCTTGTGTGTCCATGTGTCTCAATGGAACCATGATGAGTATCAATGCAATAAGGGGGACACATGCACACAAAATGAAATGTAGAAGGCATGGAAAAAATTGAAAATTTGAAATGAGTCATGAATGCACAAAACTTTTCACTGAAGCATTTCATCGAACACGTAGGAAGCACCATTTCGTGTCACATGTATCTTAGCTCTATGGGTTTCATTCAAACCCCAAATTCATCAACACCAATCAATAACAAATAGCCACTACTTAATCCACAACTCTTCTACACGTAACCAAGAAAACACCAATAAAGAGAAAGAAAAAAAAACACGACAAAGCTAAGGTAAGGAATTAGGGCATACCTTTGATTCTTGGGTGAAACTCGTGGGAAAATGTTGAAGTTGAAGTAGGTCATCAGAGTTCGAATGTTATGGTGTGGTATGTGGAAGGATGGTATCATGTGTTGTATGTTTAGAAGAAGTGGGAAAGGGTGTCGTGTACGTGTGCTTTAAGTGTGGGGAGGGGGGAGTTACTCCATGCGACCGCATGGAGTCATTTGGTGCGGTTGCATGGAGTAGTTCATCAGGGGCAAGTTAGGCTCTGACTCAATCCATGTGATCGCATGGTTGGTAGTGCCATGCGACCGCATGGACTACCAGTAAGCTAGTTGCGGCTTGGTTTCCCTTTTTTTCATTTTCGACCAACGGGGCCCCATTGCCTCGTTTCTCTTGCCAACCAAGTGTAGACAAGTATGATGAAGTAGTGTAATGTGAAAAGTGTGAAAAACATATCCAATCTCGTATAATCTCATTTTTGTGTCAATTTTCACAAAAAAAGTCGATTTCTTTCCCCAATGCATCCGGTGCTTAACCGCTCCCACTACCTAGCAAGACACATTTCAAATCACTGTGTGTACGTCTAGACCATGAATTTTAGTCCAAAATCAATTCTAACCCGAAAACACACGTGGATTTCAAAAAACACATTTTTGACTCTTTTTCTCCAAAAACACATGAATTTTGCATTGTTTAAAGTTTTGCTGGCGTAGTATATCACGTGAAAAATTTTGTTCCGTCGCTACCCCAATACAACTCCCATGGCGTAATCACAAACATCACACATCAACTCAAATGGTAACTCCCAATCTGGTACAACAACCACTAGAGCTGAAGTAAGCTTCTCCTTTAGGGTGTGAAAGGTTGCTAAACACTCTTCATTGAAGTCATATGAGCTGTAAGACCAGGCATGACCTAAAAAACTACGAACGTCCTAGACAGAAGTTGGTGGCGATAATTTCTCAATGACTTGGATTTTTGCCCTATCCACTTCTATTTCTTCAGCTGAAACCCGATGTCCCTGTATAATGCCCTCTTGTACCATAAAGTGACATTTCTCCCAATTCAGTACTAGATTTATTTCCCTACATCTCTGTAGGACCAAATTCAGATGTTTCAAACACTCATCAAATGAAGACCCAAAAATAGAGAAGTCATCCATGAATACTTCTATTAACCTTTCAACCATGTTGGAGAATATAGCCATCATGCATCTCTAAAATGTGGATATAGCGTTTCATAGACCAAAGGGCATCCTACGGTAAGCAAATGTACCATAGGGGCATGTGAAGGTAGTCTTTTCATGGTCTTCCGATGCTACTGTTATCTGATTGTAATTTGAATATTCGTCGAGGAAATTGTAGTATGAATGAGCTGCCAACCTCTCCAACGTTTGATCAATGAATGGGAGAGGAAAATGATCCTTTTGTGGGACCGTGTTGAGTTTGCGATAGTCAATACAAATCCTCCATCCTATAATTGTTCTAGTAGGAATGAGTTCATTCTTTTCATTTTGTACGACTATAATTTTTCCTTTCTTTGGTACAATTTGAACTTGGCTGATCCATGCACTATTTGATATAGGATCCACGCACTATCTGATATAGGATAGATGACACCCGTATCTAAAAGCTTCAATACCTCTGCCCGGACCCCCTCTTTTCATATTTGGGTTTAACCTCTGCTGACTTTCTACACTGGGTCGAAAATTATCCTCCATGAGAATCTTATGCATGCACAACGAAGGGCTGATCCCTTTAATAACTGCAATGGTCCATCCTATGGCTGTTTTGTGTTCTCGAAGTACCCGAAGTAGTTTCTCTTCCTCCACTCCGCTGATGGAACTCGATATAATCACTGAACATCCAAAAGCTTCAATACTTCAGCCCGGACCACTTCTTTCATATTTGGATTTAACCTCCGCTGACTCTCCACACTTGGTCAGAAATTCTCTTCCATGAGAATTTTATGCTTGCACAACGAAGGGCTGATCCCTTTAATATTTGCTATGGTCTATCTGTTGCTATTTTATGCTCTCTAAGTACCCAAAGTAGTTTTTCTTCATCCACATCGCTAATTGTGTTAGAGATAATCACTGGAAGAGTGCATGATTCTCCCAAATAAGCATATCTAAGATGCGGTGGCTGTTACTTGAGCTCCAGTTTAGGTGGTTGGTAAATGGATGGTACGGGCTTTTTGGTTCATGTTCCAAGTTCTTCAAAGTGCTATTTTCGAAAATACGGTATGTTGGTTTCCAGAAAATGTGCACAAGTCTCAATCTCTAGGGAATCTAAATTTGTTGATTGAGAATGTGCGATACACGCCTCGTATGCATCTGAAGGATGTTGAAGCAGAAATGTATCATGAACCACCTTGTCAATTACATCAATTCTGAAAAAGCTGATTGACTCAGAGGGACACTACATGGCTTTGAAAACATTGAAGGACATTTGATCTTCACCTACCCTCAAAATTAACTGTCCCTTCTGAAATTAATTAGTGCTCTGCCCGTAGCAAAAAATGGTCTACCCATGATTAGTGGAACATCCTTATCTTCTTCCATATCCAAGATGAAGAAATCAGCAGGGAAGATAATTTTTTCCACCTTGATTAGCACGTCCTCTATGATTTCCCTTGGGTATGTCAGAGATCAGTTAGCCAATTACAATGTCACTGTGGTTGCTTTGGCTTCTCCTAGTCCAAGTTTTCTGAAAACAGATAGAGGCATTAGTTTAATACTTGCACCAAGATCACAAAGAACTTTATCAAAGTAGCATTCACCAATAGTGCAAGGTATAGTAAAACTTCCTGGGTCTTTCAGTTTTAAAAACAGATAGAGGCATTAAATTAATACTTGTGCCAAGATCACACAAAGCTTTATCGAAATAAATTTCACCAATAGTACAGGGAATAGTAAAACTTCCTGGATCCTTCAATTTTGGTGGAAGCTTTTTCTAAATTCAGGCGCTAACTTTTTCTGTTAACATTACTGTCTCATGCTCCTCCAACTTGCATTCAAGAATTTTTTTGTATTGCTGTTCCATCTTGTGTTTCCTCAACTGTTGTGAAAATGGAATGGGTGAGTCATAAGGGTTCACTAAATTATCTGGTATTTGCTGTTGATGGACTTTATTTCACCTTTGTCTTCCTAGTGTTTTCAATCTGCTTCTCATTCTTTTCTTCAGAAGACTCCACTTGCTCTGTATTTGCAGCCGACCTTTTTACATGTATCTCAGGTAGCCGAACTCCACTTCTTGTAGTAATGGCTTGAGCATGCTCCCTAGGACTCACTTCTGTATTGCTTGACAATGCACCAAGCACTCTTTCTATCATAGACAAAGCTAACTGTCTCATCTGTTTCTCCAGATTATTAATAGCCGCACCCTGATTTTAGAAATTTATTTCAGTCTTCCTCATGAATTGATTAGTGGTCTCCATGTATTTATCGGTCTTTTCCATGAGCTTTACAAACATATCTTCCAATTGGGATTTTTTCTCCTGATGAAACTGCCCTTGAACTTGGTTTTGATTTTGATTGTGATTCTGATTTCCACCCTAAGAGAAATTTGGATGATTTCTCCATCCCAGATTGTATGTGTCAGAATAAGGGTTGTTGGGCTGACATTGACCCCATTGAACGTAATCACATGTTCCACTCCTTATGTAAGGATGGGACATTCAGCTGTGCCATGTTCTGCTCCACACTCTTCACAATTTGACTTCCTTACTTGTGCTGAATTCATCATTTGTGTTATACCCTTTACCTAGTAAAATATGGAGTCAATCTTTGCAGATAAGGCCGAGTAGGTATCTACCTCGTAGATTCCAGTTGATTTCTTTGGACCTATTCGATCTGAAGACCACATGGTTGAAGTATTAACCATTCTCTCGAACAATTTTCAAGAAGCGGGATACTTGCATATGTGGATCTCGTTAGCCATCTCGTAGAATTGATACTCATTTTGGAATAGTTGGATGACGTTCATCTTCAACTAAAAGTTTGGCTGTTCAAATGTAGGGTGGACAATGCTGGATTGACTTTTAGCGACATATGGTGACAAAAAAATCCCCAAGAAGAGCATTCCTATCAGATTGTGCCTCCGCAATGGCTGGAGCTACAGGATTTACTATCGATTCCAGTTGGTATTAGTCATTTGTGTGTTTCTTTGAGTTTCCTGATGTGTTGTTCTAGCTATTCTTTACCTGCGATGAAAAGTCTGTTCAATCTCCAAATCTATTGGAAGTAGATCACCACTAATTGATCTTCGTATGCAATATCTAAAGAAGCGAAAAATAGCAGCACTTAGCTTAGCTTAAGTAGACAAACTAAATAAAAAATAATATGTAAACTAAAATTAAAAACAAGTTTGAATTAGTGTCTAAATTAGGGGTGTAAGCGGTCCGATTTTTGCGATTTTTGACAAATTTTCAAACCAAACCGTTTAAATCGGTTTGAGAAAAACTAAAACCTAAACCAAACCATTTTGAACGGTTTGGAAAAAACTCAAACCTAAATCTAAAGGTTTGATCTGGCTTTAAACCGCCGGTTTCGCCGTATATTTTTTTGTTTGTCTACTTTTATGTCATTAATTCATTGAATTCAATATATATTTATATCTTACTAGCAANGCAATAAATCTAAAACAAAATAAATTTAAATACCAACTAAATCAAAGTGAAATCACAATAAACTAAATATAGTTTTTGTTTGCCATTTTAGGCTAAGACATAACGTTACAATACAAGTCTACTAAACTAAATATAAAACCCAAAAAATATAATGATGTTCAACAAGACATCGTAATCATCATATCTGAAAATCAAAATTACTGATTAAATAAAGAGAATAACCAACCATAATAATAAATCAATTGTTTATAATATCTAAACATAACAATTGCACAAGCTTACCGTTGTATATTGTTACGAATTCAGTTTCTCACATATACTCAAACATCAATTGTTGTCACACATGATTCATAGTCTCCATTGTCAAACAAATGCATTCGTTACATCATC
>CAIGRO010264113.1:0-10494 GCA_903798355.1 Fraxinus baroniana
CATGGTGTTGTTTCGTGAATTGTGTTTGGAGATGGGGTCGTTTCTCAAATTGGGACCCTCCTTTTAGTGCCAAACTGTTGGCGTTAAAAAATGTATGAACGGAATCCAAGACAACTTAAAATATAAATGTCGATTTATGGGAAATAAATCAAAGGATTTGATGATAATAGGGCAATAATATCGCTTTTTTTCTTATAGAACATGTTGAATACGTTTTAGGATCACAATGGGCTTTTCTTAGTATTTCTCCTAATGTTTTTTTTTATCATTCCCTATCCATTTGCATTCTGGGCCCTTTTCTAGGAGAAGTATGCTGGCACGTAGTACTCATGTCTTGTCAACCCATAACGCCGAACTGAACAAGTACATGCGCTGGCACAATAGGATTGGCCTCCGAGCTTAATTCTCGTATGTTGATTATGAGATAATGGTACAAGTGGGTCCAGCATTAAATGTGTACTCCTTTGATTGGTAACATGAAGATCTTGTCAATGATCTGCAATTATTAACTACTGTTGCGTCTTGAAAGACTACAATAGCTTGCTGGGTAAGTTTACCCAAGAACTGAACTGAGATCACATACTCGAGCTCGCGTTGTCCTCTCTTCATTGGAACATAAATAATCCGAGCTTAGAGACCTCAGAGGTCGGTGTCAACAATCATCAAAGAATCTTCAATCACAACTTCAGAAGAAATGTCGTTTAAATGAGCCTTAGCCTTCTCAAGCTCTTAGAACAAAGACTCCTTTTCATTTGAGACACGAAGGTACTGAGCCTGTTGGGCTTTTAACTCGACATTCCTGGCCATTAAGGAACTGATTTCTGAATGAATGATCTTCAACGTCAGCTTGAAATCAGTCAAAATCTTGAGCAAGGGAAGCTCAAGCGCCGAGCCATCTTTGCACTCAATTGCTCAAACTTATCATTTTGGCCAGAAGTACTGGGTCGGTGGAATCCATGTCCATGAAAGCAACATATTCAAGCAATGATTGCTTGAGAACGTTCATATTTTCTTCTGAGGAAACAACATATGAGGCCGAAGGACGACTAGCTGAAGAGGAGCCAGAGGTAGCGCTTGCCTTTGACTGTTCCTAAGAGAAAAGCAGGTCTTGAATGGAGCATAAAATGGCGTCAGCATCCTATAAAGAAAATATAAGCAGTTAACATTCTTGATTGCAGTAAACAAAGTGAAGATAAAAGGCGAAGCAAAGGATACCACATCAACAGCTTGGGAGACTTGGGGCACATCACCAGATGATCCAACCATTTGGGAAGACGTCCATTTATTCGAATCAACAGGCCCTTCCGCAATGGGCAAATCTACATGAATTTCTGCAAAGATCAAATGATAATGAGTAATGGGTTATAAGACAATAATGCAGACTATGGAAAGGACCATGTAATCTTCATTACCTTCTAGTTCAACACGTGGGGGGTCGAACGCCCTAGGAAGGTGGAAGTTCTCTAGCTTAGCTTGCAGCTAAAGTCCCCTCTCCAAATGACTTAGATGAGGAAAACTTAGTGGAAAATGGTGGAATAAGACCTGGTGAAGGAAGAGCTTTCAAGGGAGAAGCAGGACCTTTCTGAAAATTCCAAGCAACATGTTAATATATGAAGGCTTTTTGACAAATGAACAAACTCTACATGAAAAAAAAGATGAGAAGAATATCATCATCATCATCGTCAGGCAGACTAGGCGAAGTCGATGCTGGCCATTTGCGGCTAGAAGTATCCTTAGTTGTGTCAGTTTGAACAAAGGAAGAGCTAGACGGAGCAAGATTTGCCACAGAGTGTTTGACACGAGCATAAGGGGACCTTGAAGGAGAAGCAGAACTCTTTGAAGCTGGAGGGATAACATGAATGGAAGAAATAGGGAAATTCCCTGGACTCTCTAGCAAGTGGAAAGTGTGGTTAATATCAGTTGTAAACAACCTGCGTTTCATTGCTGGCCAGAGTCGATCAAAAATTGGATGGGTGACAGAAATATGGTTGAAGGGAGCCATAGAAAAGCCCTGGGTCAAAAGAATATTACAGGCATCAATGGATGTGCCTCTGTTTTGGTTACATGGAGGAACAGGTTAAGTCTGGCCAAAACCCAGCGACGGGAAAAAAACTGGAGAGTATATATCTCAACCCCGACCTTGACATTTGTGCCAGTCAAAATATCTTGAAACAGTTCCTTCCCAATAAAAAATTGAACCCAAACAGGCAAAACTGGGCTTGCATCATTCATGGTAGAAGGATGCTACACGTAAATTGGAATCTGAAGGGCAGAGATAGGAAAGAATGAATGAATGGAATTTAAGGTGTAAAAGAACATGAAAACCTTCATACTGGACATTTTCACAGGGTTCAGTTGATTAATAAATAGTCCATAACAATTGACTGATCTAGGCGGAGTTGGAGGAGCACCAAGCTGTGAAAAATAGGCTCTCAACCACAATTGAGCGAGCCAAAGAGGCCTACTGCCAATAGAAGATGCACCATTTCGTAGTTGGGATTGGAGAGAAGCCATGCCTCTATAAAAGGCAGCTAGGAACAGTAAGGTTTAAAGGCCTACCACGTGCTAACTCATGTGCTATAGGCAAATAAGACATGGAAGGTTTCATGCTGGGCAGGCAAAGAACATATTTACAAAGTCAGACCTAAAGAAAGGCCACACGCTCAGCATGAGTGGGTTCAGTGGTAGCGTTCTTATAAGTTTTTTGCATGCCCGAATATGAGTAAATGATTTTCTTGTCAAATTTTGGGGCAGCACCAGTGACCAAAAGGGTAGGAGAGACAGTGTTGCCCAGTGGCGGAAGGTTAACTAATACACCAACATCCCTTAGAGTAATGGACATTGGGTCAGAGGAAAAATAAAAGTGTTACACTCAGTAGACCAGAAACTCAAAGCAATTGGAAAAAGCACGAGGTTATAAGTTGGGGGACGAAGAGCGATTTCTAATAAATCAAGAATCTTAGTNGCAGCACCAGTGACCAAAAGGGTAGGAGAGACAGTGTTGCCCAGTGGCGGAAGGTTAACTAATACACCAACATCCCTTAGAGTAATGGACATTGGGTCAGAGGAAAAATAAAAGTGTTACACTCAGTAGACCAGAAACTCAAAGCAATTGGAAAAAGCACGAGGTTATAAGTTGGGGGACGAAGAGCGATTTCTAATAAATCAAGAATCTTAGTGCGATCAAAAATTACTTTAGTGGGACCATGCTTTACCAGACGTGCATGCCAGAAACGAAAAGTAGCATCAAATTTAGGCCAAGTGTGACTACCTTTCTCCCGGATTGGCTTTAATGAAAAATGATTCAGAAAAGAGGGATCTTGAGTACAAGGAAACAACTGGCCCACCGCTGCTTGCCCCACCAAATTAGCATCATTAAATGACGGGCCCAGAAAAAACTCGTTGAGTCAGAGTTGGTTGATGAAAGGGGAATTGAAGATACATATGGTCTGGTGAGAAGTTCTTGGTAGTCACGAAACTAAAGGAGTTCTCTGAAGTCGCCATATATCCCAAATTTAGATTTTCTCAAGGGTATTGGAATGCATGTACTGGAATGAAGAAGCAAGAAATCTTATAGAAACGCAACGTGGGTATAATGGCATGAAGCAGTAGCGTGTTCTTTAATGTATAGGAGTGGCGTGATGTTTCACTTGCTGGGATGTATAAGATCACTGTCAAACAAGGTAATAATTAGGATTCCTCCTCTTTCTTAGGATTTCAAGTATTGCAGGAGGATACAAAGAATGGATATGACATAAGATTAATAATCGATATTAATTTTGCCATATTTGGGGGGGTAATTGTTGACACATAAAAATGAGGCCCAATTAAATGGTCCAAGGAGTAAAGCTCAGTTAAGAAATTCGAAGGACAGGCCCAAGTAAGATGATGTGAAAGGGCCCAAGAAAGAGGTATGTAGTGGAGGCCCATCATCGTCCAAGTATACAAGATGCCCATGCTCTGGGCAAATACAACACTTCATGAATATTCATGACGACGGGGGTATTATCGCCCAAGAGTGTGAAACGCCCAAGATCTAGGCAAACTGTTATCTTAAGCGACGGTTACTAAGGCAGTTAAGGGACAATCTCATCATATCTCATAATCCAAAAATCTCAGTTATAAGCAGTTAAATAGTTAAAGTAATGACAACAGTTAAAACGGAAGTTCCAGGACAAATCAGCCATGATGAAGAACGTGGGTAGTTACAGGACGAGCGATTTCAGATAGTTCCCTAACAATAACTGTCAGAGGAGTATAATAGAGAAGAGAATGCATTCGACTCAAACACTCTCGAACAGAGAATATATAATTTTCATTTCATTTATCTTTATTGCATTTAAATTTCAATTGTTCTGTGTGCTTGCGCCCATTGAAAGCATTTCGCTTCTCGTCGATTGTAAATCTTCATCAATGAAACACCCCCTTTTAGGACTTGTCCTAAGAGGTTTGTTCCTTACACAATCGTCTGAACTATCTCTTAATTGTTAGCGAGACCCGACTTTCCATGCGAAATAGATACAAATAATATTTAGATGGTCAACGTGGAGGGTGACGAGGTCCCATATATCCTCTAATTAATTTTTAGAAATATAGGAATTTAATCCATATTTTAGCTAATGATTATCAATGGCCTTTTTTCGATAAAGAACAAATAACATATAGGAATTAATTGGATGAAGGAATCTTTTGGTTTTTCATTGAATGTCCATTTGAATTCTCATTTTACATCATTGTTGATCCAGTGATGATCTAACTGGACATGCCACAGATAAATATAAGAGTTATTGAACTTTTAGTTCAATACAATATTATCAAAATGGTCACTAGAATTTAGTGTAGTGTATTAATTAAGAAACACTGTTACAAACTTTGTATGTTTCTCTTTTATTTAATGCAGAACAAATTACTTGTAATAGTAAATTTATCCCTTCAAATCACAACAAAAATTGACTCTTCTGGAATTTCAAAATAATATTTTTCGGGAATATTGATGTACATAAATTATTGTTTCCTTAGAAACAATTTAATTAAAATTGCAATTCTCCAATATCGATACAATATTTACATTGGATGTCTAAATTGTGATTCTTAAAAAATAACCACATAACATTCTTGAAAAAATATTAATAAATATAAAATTGTGCTTCTTTCATAGCAACACAATGTTCTTCAAGAATATTGATTCGTATTGATCGATTCAAACAATTCTGCAATATTCTTCTGCAATATTTAAATATTTAATTATATTCCGTTCCTAAATAACAATATTATTATGCTTTCCAGGCGTAATAATATATTATTGTTTAGAGTAATAAATTATGTAAGCATTTACTCTTCAGGAGTAAAAACATAATTTATGTTAAATTTTATATTATTATGTTATGCAAGAACAACTAACATTTAACTAGAATATTAATGATAATTATAATGTGCTACTTCGTGAGCAAGTTATTATTATATATTCAAAAGCAATATATCAGTATTTTCCTGAAATATTGAAAATTATAATTCACGCTCTTCGGGAGGCAATAATATTTTTTAGGAATGTTAAATAAAAAGTTGTGTTATTTCAAGAACAACAACATGATGAATTATCAATTTAAAATTTACAAAGTAATATTTTAGAATATTTAATCAGATTAAAAATATTAATATTATACAAATAGGACGTGATATATAAATTAATTATCAAACATGAATTGATTTCGGCAAAAATCGATATACAAATTGAAAGTGGCATGCTGATAATTACAGGCAAACAATTGAGACAAATTGAAGATGGCAAAGGTAATGATTACAAACATGATGATTGACACAGATTGATACATATGCTTTATATCTGCATTAATGTACAAACTGATAGAAACAAATATATTGCGGCGACCACTGATACAAGAACGTTGCCTTCGATTTCTTTGACAAAGACGAATATGCATCTACCATATTTGCTTAAAAGAAATCAAACAATAATTTTTTTTTATTTTTTTTTCCCCTAAGAGCAATGTAACTGATAACATTGTCATTGTCAACATTGTAAAAGGGAGATTGAAAAATTGTTTATGGCCTCGCATTAATAGGGATAGCAAAAAAATTCAACAAATCCGATACTCGCGGGCTCCGTGCCGTTTGGGGCGGGGATTACCCGTTTAATCGAGTATTCGGGTTGGGGATGGGGCCCGTAACTTTATCTGGGCGGGTACAGGTAATGGGTACACCGCTCCGCCCCACATTCCATTTAAATTTTTTTATTACTTTTTTCTTAAAATTCAATATTTTAAATGAAAAATTCCACAAAATTTCATTAGTTCTAATAAAATATGACAACTAAAATTATCTAAAAAAATATGACAAATAATAAAAGCCCCAGTTTACCAAATATATTTGAATAATTTAACTTTTAAAAATAAATAAAAAAATTTAAAAATATATTATTATCTCACTTTAAAGAATATGGACAATAAAATGAATTATCAAAAAAAAAAATTTAAAAAAAGAATTAAATAGGGTAGTAACGGGGCAAGGGCAGCGCTCCGACTGAAACGGGTAACAGGGTGGAAAATTGTCTGACTGGGAGGGGAACAGGGGAGGTTGCTTTGCCCCGACCCATCCCTACGCATTAACGCTATATCCACTCTCACACGTACAATTAATGAAATAAAAGGAAAAAAAAAAATGCAGTGTCAATTACTATCAACCTAATCTCTACCACTAAAACTAAGAAGAATCAAAGAGCCCTTGTTTATTTTTAGTAAATTTTGATTAAAAAAATTAATGAAATTTATGTGATTGAGAAGTTGATAAAAGTGGTAGGTCCCATAAAACGTGCTATAGATATTTTTGTGTAAATCTTATTTTATGCACTATAGATTTTGCTTGATTGCTTGTTCTTGACGACTTGCAAGTTTTGTATAGAAAAAGAGATGTTATACCTACAGATACAAAAGCCTACCAGATACTCACAAGGGCTGGGTGGGTGGGTGGGTAATTTTTTTTATTTCGCAAGACCGACCCTTATGTGAGAGGTGTAAGTGTTCTATAATGTTTTTGTTCTATACAAATGGATTTTCTCGTGTAAAAATTGCGCACCTACCTCTCATGGTCAATTACATAAAGATGACATTTTTAGGTGTAAGAGTGACTATTTTATCAATAATTTCAAAAGTGACATGCGTTTTCGTGAATTACACATAGGTCATGTATTATGATTATTTATAAATTTACATGCAATTTTGGTGCCTTTATTATTTGCCCGATAATATTATGAGTATGTTTGGTAGAAATTAAAATCGGATTAAAATTGAAAAATTAATCATTATTATTGACTTTTATTAGACGAGTGAGACTCATAACGATTATATTTTCAATTTTAATTGGATTAAAATTGGTACCAAACAAGTTATAAGCTTTGATTTAGATAAAAATAATTTTTTTTGGGTAAATTTTATAAAAAATGATGAAATGTGTAATTGAAAAATTGTGAATTTCATATGTAATTTTGCTTTTAAGTAATTTAATCGTTCAAATAAATTTGTATGTATATAACTTTACAAAGTCCAGAGTCAAAAGTCATTTTTCAAACAAATTTTGAAGCTTTTCATCAAGTTGTTGTAAATTTGGACTTGCGAGTTGCGAATCCATTGCAGAGAGTCACAATTAGCCATTATCATGGCTTCCAACCGCAGGAAAAAACGAAATCCGAACCGAAACTCTCCTCAAACCCCTAAATATTCCTCTACGTCTAGCAATTTGTACCCGCTGGAACCATCCTTTAAGTTGTTTCCATCTTCCAAGGCCGATTTCGTTCGGCTAATCGGAGTTTTCGCCGTCGCCGCTTCCATGGCGGTGGTCTGCAAATTCATTGCAGCCTCTCTCAATCACCCTGTCAAACCCTTCTGTGATAGCAATTCTGAATTGGATGATTTCCTGTCCGGTTAGTTCCAAGTTTTTTTTTTTTATTGTTTATCGCTCTTAAATTAATTGAATTTGGCTTTCAGTTAGCTTCCTGTTTCTGTGTGTTGAAATTTCTTAGCCATGAGAGGTTACTGTTTTGGGCTCCGTGCTCATTTCTCGTTCTTTCCTTTGGCATTATGTGGGGGCATTATGATTTTATTTTTTTTTTGTATTTACTAATTGAATTTTTCAATTTACATTTTTCTATCTTTCTCAATTCATTGTCTGTAAATTCTTTTCAAGGCAAAATTAAATAAGCTCCCATATCATGTTTCTTTGGTATATCCTGGAACATGATTCTCATTGGCGATTCACTAACATTAATAATCTATGAGGTAGACTACGAGCAATTATAAATAGAAGAGTATGAAACATAATGGAATGAAATGACTTTCATATCATATTACATGTTATAATTGTTTTTGAATTTTCTTGAAAAGTTAGTGGAGTATGGATCATTTAAAGGTTGTTTGCTAATTCGAGCACACGTGAGAAACAATTACTTCATCAATAATTAGTTATCATTATTATCCTGGTTGTATGTAAGTTCTTTACATGGCCATTAATCTTATTGCACATTCAGATTTTAATGCAAATTATACATTTTTTATGTCATACTGCTATAAGCCTATTCATCGTTTAAAATTTCTGAAGACATTTGGTTGTATGTCAGGATTATTCCTTCCCTGGAATATCTTGCCTCATAGTGTACCATATTACATTGTAACAATAGCAGCAACATATGTTTCTTTCTTTCTTTCTCAATTCTATTTTTTTTATTCGATTGAATTATATATATTTTGCCATTTCTTTTAAAAAGAGTTGTTTCTCCAAAATCTCCCGTCCTTTAGCAGTTTGCCAAATTCTAGCATCTACATTGCTTTATACTATCTCTTAGTCTTTGCTCTCTCTTCAGACTACTGTGAACCTTGCCCGACTAATGGAGAATGCCATGATGGCAAGTTGGAATGTGCTCGTGGATATAGAAAGCATGGGAAGTTTTGTGTTGAGGATGGAGATATTAATGAAGCAGCTAAGAAACTAGTGCGTCATAAACCTTTTATTTCCATTTCTTTAATCATATAATGACTCAAGAAATTAATATTATTATTCTAATGCTATCAACAAATGTTGTAACTGCAGTCGAAATTTGCAGAAGTTCGTGCATGTGAAAAGTATGCTCAATCGTTGTGTGGTGGAACTGGAATTTATTGGGTTTGTGATCTTTGGATCCTTTTGAACTTCTGTAACGGATTTATGAAATCTATCCCGTGCATGAATGATTTTTTCTCTTAACAAGTAAGATGTGTAGAGCTGAATAAAATATGTTAATGAAATCTTAGTTCTGTTAAACTCATCTTTTAGGTCCAGGAGGATGAACTGTGGAATACTTTAGATGAGTATAAGTTGATGAATAGTTATGGCCTGGATGAGGCGATGTACGGGCATGCAAAGCAAAGAGCACTGGCAACCATACACAATTTATTGGAGACAAGATCAAATAATCATGGGTAATCTGTCATTTTCTTGTCGAGGAATACTCCATTGTACAATCTTCCATGTAGTTTGACTTCTTGAATATTCTTATTAAATGCTCACGTCTTTCATTCAGGATTGAAGAGTTCAAGTGCCCAGAGTTTCTTGTGAACCATTATACACCACTTTCCTGTCGTCTCCTAAATTGGATTATCAAGAATGTTTTCATTTTGGTGCCAGCTTGTGCATTGGTATTCTACAGTACAGCTTTAAATGCTTGTGTTACATTATCGACATGTTGAAAGCTTGTTGACCATGTTGAGATTTACAGCTTTTGGGATGCATATCGGTTGTGTTAAAGGTCCATAAAAAGCATCGGTTATCAGTTAGAGCTGAACAGCTTTACCTTGAGGTAACCTTGTTTCTTTTTAAAACTCATTTCCACAGTTCCATTTGAATTTTCTGCAATAGGTTATTAGAAGATATGTACAAGCAGTTCAATTTCTAAGTGGCTTCATATCTTTTGACCTAAAAAAAGACAATTAGCTTCATATACTATTTTGTTGTTCATTATTTTCATGTAATTTCTGATATTATAGTAAGAGTTCCTAGTTCAAATGATATTATAATATTGCTACATCAATCTCATCCATGATTCTGTAAATTGAAACTGTATTAAGAATTTAAAATCTGGTACTATTATTCTTAGTTTTTCTATAGTTTTAAGCTTAGGAAGTGAATAGAAAGTTTTAACTGACTTTGAGGGTTTACGTATCAAAAAGGAATAAGGTCCCTTTTCATTGGAGACACAGGCTCAATATTATAGGCGCTTCTTTAGTTCATTTTTTAGATGCCATGACACCTGTGTGCTGCTTCGTGCATAAGATGCTTGATGACAGTACAAGGTAGCCAAGAAGAAGAAGGAGAAGAATACCGGATGAAGAAGAAGTAGGAGAAGGAGAAGGAGAAGGAGAAGGAGAAGAAGGCAAAGAAGGAGAAGAAGAATACCTGATGAAGAAGCCGGCCAGAAGAATGGAGCATGAAGAAGACGGAATTCTGACTTTT
>CAIGRO010264150.1:0-20645 GCA_903798355.1 Fraxinus baroniana
ACCATGGCTTTTGGTAGCGTTCCCATAGACGGCACCAATGATGCTACCAAAAATCGCACCGTCAAAATCCAAACTTGACGACTAAGAAAGAGCACGAACGAGGTCTTTCGGTACCTGAAACAAAGGTGTCGATGTGTGTCCTCGTCACCCCTTTGATGCTTAAGTCAGATAGAGAATATAGAGAGAAAATGTGCTATAAATTGTGTATGAAAATATACCTCAATAATGGATGAGAATGATGTATTTATAGAGATATATATGGTAGTCTCCTAGTAGGACTGCAACGTTGGAGGGGCACTTATGATTCCTAGTGCAATTAGGAGTTGTGATTTAGTTAATATGGTGTTCCTTGGGTGTTTGGGTAGATATATGACTCTAATTGTAAAGTACATTTAGGATGGAGTAACACGTGACCAGTGTGATATCTTTGTAGTTTAGGGGAATCCACCGACATATTGGATTATCTCCTTGGGATCCTCCCTAACCCGAGGAGCTTATCCCGAGGAGACCAAGCCGTTTGGGGAGAAATGAGTGGGAACATGCTCGGTCATGACCTCCTCGGGTCGGGCACATAAACTGGTATCATCAGACACCATCCAATACAATGACCTCTATTGCTGGAGGTTTGTCAATAAAAGAAATGGAAATAATGTGTACCCGGTGTATAAACACCATCTAACATAATGACCTCTATTGCTGGAGATTTGTCGAGGAAAGGAATGGTAATAAGGTATTCCCGGTGTATATATACCATCCAGCACAATGACCTCTAGTGCTGGAGGTTCGTCAAGGAAATGAATGGTAATAATGTGTTCCAGGTGTGGTGATGCTGGACACAATGAAAGAAGTGCCAAAGTTGAGAATCACCTTTTGCAAATTAAAAGATAATTCTCAAGGATGATTTTTATTTAGTATTTACCATTTTGTGGGATTATCTGTTGCGTATGATGATGACTTTGTAATCAGATATTTTGAGGTAATGTGGTTTATTTATGTCCATGATGTTTTCTACTTTTTTTACCATCAGTTTATTTTGTTTACTGATTTACTATAGCCTTGTTTGAGCCATATTTTTCTCCTTAAAATGAAAAATATGACTGTTATCCATCAAATCAACATTTAAATTCAAATTTTCTATCTTTTGTGTGGGCCCCAATAACGGTTATAATTTTCATTCTCATTTTCAAAAAAGTTGGCTCAAACAGGGACTATGTATGGGTTGAACGAATTTATTAGTCAAGGTTAGTTGAGTAACCTTTGTAATTCCAGGAAAATTCTGCACAAACTTAAATAATTACAGTGTTTTCAATGCGCAAGGTTTGCTATATACAGGGTTGTATTGTACAATGTTTCACGTTTTCAGTGTTGTTTTACGCAACCTTTCCCATCTCAAAGGGGGTTCTTCACACTAAAGTTTGAACAAAAATGATGTAATTCATTTACCCAATACCCACGACCAACCAGAAAAGAACGAAGGAAATGCAGGAAATTGGAACGTTTCATTGCATACCATTCATTACAGAAATTCTACAGGAGATCACAACATTCACTAACATTCATTCATTACGCAAATCAATAAAGTAACTGGGGCTATATTTTTCACCAAAAACCTACATAACAACACACCCACATAAAAACCCAGGCCTTGAATCCAAAAGCAGTGTTTTGCCTCTACAATTTCAGGACCTGTTGTTCATACGGATTTCTGGATCTTAGTAGCTCAAGTGTGATCTTCATAGATCTACGACAAATAAGTGGATTACACTATGAAAAGAATTCACAACCTCTATTTTGTTGTAAAAAGAAAAAACCTGACAAATATTAAAAAAATGGGGTTTGGATTTCCATTACACAGTGTACTGTGCATGTCCAAAATCTTCTTCTCAGTTAGCTTGTGTCTACGAAGTCTTCTATTGAATCTCCACTCCACACCTACAGAGATGAGACTCAATTGCAACTTCAGATAATAGTGGGTTACTCACAAAAAAATATTTTTCCGTGCTTTATATATTTTGCTTACTCAAGGAAAACGTGCCCTTATTAAAGATGAGAACATGGAAAGACGATTTCGCCCTTTTAAACTTGTATTATGCTCCAAGTACAAAAGCATAATACCAGGGGCCTGCCAGGTAACTCACATTGGCAAGCCCCACATTTTTAAAATAAAAATAAAAAAACACCCCCCCTCCCCCCTGTACTTGTAGCAGTTCTCTTTTAACTTTTCCATTTTGGCACTCTTTATTTGGAATTAGCGCCAAAAATAACAGTAGTGGATGGTAGGGGAGTATATCACGCTTCAAACGTCACAAAAGGTTTTGGCCAATTCGAAAAGGTAGGGGAATATAGCAATAGGTCCATATGTTGGGGTAGCATTATACCAATAATCCAAAGAACAAATTATATAGAAATCCGATTTAATTTATTACCCCACATCCTATTTATATAGGTTGATTTTATTTTTCACACAGATTAAAAAGTTTTATTTAATATTATTGAAAAAATAATTTTTGCAAAGAGTTTTCTTAGTTTACCATTATTTAATTGTCCATGTTTCCAAGGAGAAGTGAGAAATGTGTGTATGGATTTGGATAATTCTAAAAAGGTAAATTAAAATATGTAGAATTTCAAAATTAAGTGGGAGGAATTGGTTATAACCAGTCAAATTAAATAAAAGTATATTAGTAAATGAACAAAATAAATACTTTTTTGATAAAGAAACTTGACCACATAAATGAGATAGTAAAATAAGGAAAGTCAACATATATAAATGGGACGGAAAGAGTACAAAAGAGAGAGAGAGTCTTAGAATTTATAATTTCAACTACTAAATGAATTTTAAAATTAGCTTTAACTTTTAAAGTTAGCTCTTTTTTTGTTTAAAAAAAAGAATTGTTTGTTTATTTTTTAACCCAACAATGACCTACCACTTGAAACGATGATAAGATACTTTGATTGGGTCAGATATGATGACTATGAAAAGATGGACTATTTTAAAAGGTATGTGTTTTTTGAACTTAATGTTCTTTTCGAATATATTGACAAACTAATTTTTTTATTGCTCAAAAATTGATAGAATGTCGATTTCATATGTTCAAACAATGAAAAGCAGTATTAAAGTCAAAAGAATTGTTATCTTGTCTAACTCCCACTGGATGTATTGGACAAGACAACACAAATTTTCCATTTTCATCTTCTTTTCTATTTTCACATACATACAAAATTCTTTAAGAGAATTATGAATATTTATCGAAAAAATTGAAGCATTGGTCTTGCTCGAGTTGCAAATTTGGAGCAATCTAACAATCAATCTTTCAATTCGGTTGTGTTGTTAGTTCTAATCTACATTTTTTACAGTTTAGTGTTACACATGACACTTGAACCATATACCAACCTCATCTCAAGACTAGACGTCAACCCTCCCAACTTTATTTTTTTAGCATTTTCAAATTCAATGACTCTTAGTCAAACCCAAAATGTCATTTCAAAATTTTCTACTATTCGATACAACTCAGCAGAAGTCACTAATAAAATTCAACGCACACTCAGTCTACATTCCCATACTAGGCAAACTATTAGATGGGAAGCAAATTTCAATGTCAAACTTAAATGCCTAGCCACAAAAGCGAGGTTGTCGAATACGTTTTGAGGTTGTGATCATAGGAGGATGGTGAATTACAATATGCCATTAACGGCATATATGTAGATGAGCTAGGTAGGAGTTGTGAGTTGTGTTATTGGTGATGGTGGCAAATGGTGGGTGTGGTGGACAAGATGAGGTTTTATTTCCTTTTACTTAAGATTGGTTATGCTTTCACTTTTATCAAAGTCTATTTAAGTAAAGATTTAACCCATGTTTGATATAGATTTTTTAAAATTAATTTTATCTTAACTCATTTTCAATCATACATTCCTCCAATAAAATTATTTTATACGTGAACTCATAATTTTTTCCTAAATGTTGACCCCACATTTTTAAAATGAATCATTTTCCATAAAATTTATTTTCAAAAATATGCATCAAACAGATCCTTAATAGAGTTTTGGACGATTTTTGCCTGTTGGGACTAGTTGTGAACCTATTTGTAGAAGTTGAGAGTCAACTTGCCTCTTTTAGTAGGCTGTAGATAAAATTACAACACATCACAAGATTGGGGGATCAATTCTGCATTTTCCTTTGTATTTTGATTGAAATTAAAATCGAAAACATGAGGAGAAATTTCTGATAATTAAGGAATTAAAAATTTCCGAGAAAACTAGGAAAGAGAAATACAGCCACTACCAAGCACAGCCACGGTGTGCCAAACTGAAACCTCCAATTTTTCATATTGAAATTACCTTTACTTTTTGTTACTTCTTTTTCTATTTTTTTGCTACAGGCGGATTAGTCAGAGACTAAGAAGTCGATGTGAATATGTTTGCGTGTGTTTTGTACAGGCATTTTTTTAAAAAAATTAATTTGTGGTTTCTTGATTAATTTCAGATTTATGTCATTTTGCTTTTAGGTTTCGAAGATAAGGAAAGACCATGGCCAGCTAATAAAAGAATTCTGGAAGGCTGGAAGTGATGTTTTCTTTTCACGTTTTTGCCATTCTTTTCATGTAAGTATATAATCAATTTGCAGTTTGGAAATTGAAAGTTAGCTGTTAATTATGATAGTGGAGAAGATAATAACTCTGATTTAATTATAAATAAGTATAATATTATGTTACTGCAGGACTGGTTGTGTATTGCTCTACAAGCTTTCATTCAAATTTTGCTTTTTTACATCTGTATTTTTTTGTTGAAAGTTAATTCATTTTCTTTTCAGTAAATGTTGTTTACCTTAATTGTATTTGAATCTGCTCCTTTTGGATTCTCATTTGGACTGAGTTTCACTCTGCTTTGAGCGGGAAACTGCTATGAATGAGTAGTGAGAAGCATGCTGATTGAATATATGAGTTCTACATCTGTGTTTTTGTGGTGAAGAACATTACATGGAAAAAAAAAAAATCTTCAACCGGTATCAGATGACGGTTTTGGCTGCATTATAGGTCATAGAGTCTTTAGACATATATACCTATATCTGCTTGATTTTGATTTGTTAACCCATTTTCCATTTGTTGTATCACTTGTATTAGTGTGAATGCTGATTCATTTGACAGAAGATGTCTATTGTGAAATATCTATATTTTTACCTACACGTGCAACAATGTACTATGGAAGTTGTGGCTTATATGTCGCAATTCTCCTTTTCTATCTTAGATTCTCTCTGGGCTTCATATTGACTGTTAGGGTAATGCTCAAAAGCTTGATTTCCTTGATTGAAGTCACGTTGTCATTATCAGTATCAACCTTAAAAGTGAAACTACTAGTGTTAGCCCTGTCGTGTGTAACCTGCATGTCATACTGTTATGGTTAACCCCATATGCAAATGACATGCATCCATCAGCACGATGTCACTAAATGTTGCGATTCTTCGAGCTGGTTGACAAACTGATAAGATCCTGTTTGTCAACCATTAACTCCATTCCCCCTTTTTAGCTTCGAAAACTTATATGGTTTTGGATGTCACTCGGTAGTTAACAATTTCTTCACTGTCTTTTCAAAACCTCATCATAAAATAACTGGAGTCACGTATTGAACCGACACTTTTTCTCCACGTTGCACATCGATTGAATCAGATTGTTATGAAGTCGCTGGTCTCATCACTATGGAAATTTCTGTTTTTGAAATGAATCTTTGGACATTCTGAAATAGATGACCGCCCTTCTCCCAAATTTGTACTCACTCAGATAGTGAATAGGACGACTAACTGGTCATCGATAGCGAACTTTACTCTTTGGTGCAGCGTAGATTGGTCTTATGGGGAAGGGCTCTGATGCTCGGACTTTTTGAAATAGTTGGAGTACCCGTGTCGGACACGACACGACATGGGTGTGTGTATGTGATATGTGTCGGATCCTCCAAATTTCAATAGGACACTTCGTCGTTTTTACTTCTTCTTTCTTCTTTTTTTTCTTCTTTTCCTTTTCTTTCCCCTTTCTTCTTTCCCACTTTTGCTCTCTATAAACCTAGCATCATCGTCAAGAGGGTGAAGAAAGGCGATGGCGCTAGGTTTTACCTTCCTTTTCTTTTTCTCTCTTTTTTCTTTCCATCTTGAAAATGAGTTCCATATAATGTTACTTAGTGCTCCACTAAATCCAAATTACAATCAAATTTTTCATTTTCTATTTTATATAACATTTAGTAATTCCTGTAATTGAAAACTAAACCCAAAAATTCTATTTTATTCGTCTTATCGTCTTAACTCCTTATTAAATACTCATTTTCTTCATTGAATAATTAGTTGTAGCCTATTCAAAATGATATACTGGATTAGTAAAAAAATTGAAGTCTAAGAGTGTGTTTGGTACATATTAAAATGAGAGAATGCATTTTTTTGATGTGATGTAATTAGGAATATGTGGTTGTAAAAGAAATAAAAGTTATTGATGTGATGGAAAATATTATTTTAATGAAGAATGTGTGGTTGAAAATGAGTAGAAGAATGAGAATGAAAAAAATACGTACGTGTAGCCGATACCCGTACCGGAGTTCGAGCATCAGGTCCTGTTGTGTCCGTTTCATCTTCCTCTAAGGTCTATTGTATTGAAAGTTCGTTAGTGTCTAATAAGCCCTCTATTGTATTGAAAGTTCGTTAGTGTCTAATAAGCCCTCTGAACTACTAAAAATGGCCCCTAATTCCCTTTAACTGCTATATGAAGTCTTTGCTTCTCTCATAAAAAAACCAGCAGGCTCTCACATTTATTATCACTGACGTTGTAATGTTCCAAGTTCTATAACCTGATGCATTACTATTTTTCGCTTCTTTTTTGCGTCCAGTGCCTTGGCATAGATCCCACAAGAGGCTAGTGAAGAAGAACGTGTTTAGTGCTTAGTGCTGGTCTTAAGGTCCTCGAGTTATGAACCATAAAACATGCCATGAAATCTGATTTTAAACTTTTAACCTAGGACATGGGAAAATTCAAAATTTCAATTTGCGCAATTTGTCGCCATAAATTATTTGACATACCAAACGACCATGAAAAAATATGAAATTTATACAGTATTCACATAACCCATCCACAAACAACATATCCAAATTTCACTATTTATCTCATCCATTCAGTCAGTCAAATTGATCAACGAAGTCACATGTATACAGATCTATGGGTAATATTGTTGCAGATCGTGAGACTCACCATAACTAATTCTACAGTTGGCCGATCGGTGTGATCATAAGTTTCATGGACGGAAAGCTTGGGCTTTCAAACCCAACTGGTTTCATCTAGAAACTCAAAAGTACACACTTCGGAGTGACTGCTTGAAGTAGAGGTCAGAATCTGGAATACTGGACAGATTTCCTGGTTTAATCTTAAACAAAATCCAAACGTTGCAAGCACATTATTAACAAAATCTGAGGCTACTAACTTCCATAGACTGCAAAATTATTAAACATAAATCAAGATCCTAAATCCGTCAAATCTCATACTTAAATGCTAAAGATTCATCAACTAATTAAACATGCAAACTAGGAATTAAAACCTGAGCTTCTCAAATTTTAATCTTTGATCTTTGGTCTGCCGGCACCACCACTCCATTTACCATCCATCCAAGACATTTTAACCTGACATTTGTTAATGGGAGGGATGAGTGGTTTGAAAAATACACAGTGAGGTACATGCAACTCGCTTTTGTACAAAATGATAAACTATAAATCCAACAATCATACCATTGTTTCTTTCTTTCTTAGAGAAGTGAGAACATGAACAAAACTCTATGCAAGCTCTGCAAGTCTTATATCCTGGAGGTTAACGTTAATTCCTTCTGTCCGGAAGGATCATTGTCCAGCTACCATAGATGTAGCAACAATGCCGTCCGGCTTGGCCGCTGCTTCTCCAGCTGTAGTGTGCCTTGTTCCCCATTTGCTCAATGGGGCCTTACACTGCAATGTGGTTATCTCTTGCACCACACTCTAACGGCCTAACACCTCTTGTTGTTGAGCCTAGGCCTTGTCAATTTGTTGCTTGAACAAACCATTTGTTGTTGTGCGTGTTACGTCCTTTCTGCAAGCCCTTCACCTATAGTATCGTTGGTGGCATCTCGATAAGGAACTCAAACTATGCTCTATAAGAGATGATGTGGTGGAAGTTTACAAAGCACACAAACATGAGATCAACTAAATTTGTTAATTCTCAATGACTATTATGAGTTGGATTAGACTTGGAAAACACTGCAATCCTTGGTACTTGAATTTTAAAGAAAATATAAATACGAACCAAAGACGTATTTGCATTCTCAGTTTTATCTTATTCTTTATTCTCTAAGCTCCAATTTATTTTATTCTTTGTACAACTCATGGGTTTTATAGAAACTGAAAATCTTTCTTTCACTTTCTTTTTCTAAGTATGAATTCTACAAATCTTCATCTCATTATTTTTACTCCAAATATGATGAGCAAAATTTTGGCAAGGCAGAGGGATAGCTCATGGATTTACATTTTACTATTAATTTTAAAAAATGAATGATATGACAAGCAAAGTATTGGATTTTTCTCATTATTGTTCTCTTAGATTGCTTTCTGGAGTTTCTGACCACCTCATATTCATAAAGTTTTGTTAGGTCGGTTACTGTCTTTGGTGACACAGTGACACTGCTTTGATAGGCTTTCTTGAGACTTATTTGTGGCATTGCGCTAGGGGATCTCCCTAATTGCAGATTGATGTGGCCAACACATTTTTTAATTCTTAGGATGGGTGCCAATGTGTTGCCTCTTCTGCTACACTCTGAAGATCAAGGCAATAAATACTCAAGCCAAGAACTGAAGGAGTGCCTAGCCGCTTTGCTCATCCAATTTGCTATCCCTACTTGTTCGAGTTGTTTGTGGTCAATCAGACATGATTTGCTCTGATACCACATATAACTTTTTCTTCGAGCCTTAAACTTGATTATCTTGGTTTTTCCCTTTACATGGACATCCTTGCAATGTTCGAACTGTTTTTGTCCAACTACATGTTGTAAACATGTCAATTCACTTTCATGTTTACATTGTAGCTTTTGGTTGTCATTGGTTGCTATGAATATCTTTGAATTTGGCCTTAGACGTAGTTGCTGCTTATAAAATTTGAGATTTTCTTTCTCCTAAAAGTTATCCAACTCTATTTTTATCTAGGATTGTGTCATAGAGAACCAAGTTTCAATCCTATACCTATAGCCGGTATGCAACTGATTCTGCTTCCTTTTTTAGTAGGATTTCCTTCATCACATCCTGTGTGATTAATACAGCCTCAGTGACATGCATCTTTTCTTTATTTGTCTCTTGTTAATGTAATAATATGTCGCCCTTCTGGTGGAAAGAAATTGGGTTGTGTTGCAGCCAAAATCTGTCAAAAGAGTGCTATTCCAATTGACCTTGGCGATCTTGAAAAATAATGCGACTACAAAACATACATTTGACTGGACAAAATAGGAGCTTGTGATAAGTGAAATTGACCGTACTCAGAGGTCCTATGTGATAGTCTTGTTCATACTGTTTTAATTCTTCTGTTTAGATTTATATTGCTGGAGTCTTATTTTGATTGAAATTTGCTCTTAAAATGGAGAGGGGGTGGTAAATCCTTTATCTCTTAATTGATAAGTTTATCTTCTTATTTGGATGAGATAGTGAGCAGAAACGGGTTGCAAGTGCACCATTGCTCTTTATTCTACCACAGCCACTATTAGTCTATCCACTATAATTTTCGCGTGTGCATATTGTTTATTGAGTTTTGTTAAGGTGCTCTAGAAAATAAGTTACTATTAGATATCTATGCCCTGATGATGCTCGTTTAATTACTCTTTTAATAGCACATTGAGAGGCACTTCAGTTGTAGTGCCTCATAGTCTACCATTCTATTAGATATGTAGAGGAAAAAATATCAAATTATCGCTTAAAAGATCAACCTTTTTAAGTGTAGTTTAAGCCCTTAAACGTTGATTATTGTTTTTATATTTAACAATGTGAGAGTTTACCCTTACTATATCCAACAAGATCCAACAAGATGGCAGCTTGTTTGGATTCACCATTCTTGGAATCCAAATGTTCCTTTGAGGTTTAGATGAATCCAATTGCTCTTTTAAGGTTTTTGGACTGTGATACTATATCGAGTTCTAAGTTCCACCATAAAATGTGAATCTTTTCAGAGAAATATCTTAAGCCCAATATGTTGATTGTTTTTTTTTCATATCTAGGTTTTGTGGGATTTTACCTTCACGTTGAGGAATTGATCATCAATATTTTCAAGCTATAGCATTGAAGATGATGTTGCTCCTTAACTTAATCTTTTCACATTTGTAACGTAGAACAGCTAAAGCCCAATCACCAAGCGGTGTTAGGGTTAGGCTCCAAACTTAGCCATATGGCACAAGATGAATTCTCAGTTGATGGTAGGCCTAGAGTTGGAGATGGCGAAAATATTAGTGTTTGGCTCTGAAGACGGTTGTGCTCGCATAAGGTGGTAACCAATAATGCAGTGGAGAGTTTGGCACTGATGGAACCTGTGATTCTTCTTGGTTTGAAGAAGAGGGACATATAGATTATTGCTTGATGAGGGTAGATATGTGGTAATTCATTCTGAGGAGGGATTTTTGCGAAAGTGAGAAAAATATCACGTTGCTAGACGGCAGACACGGATGGATAATTTTAGGAATATGCTATTTTCATCCACAATTTTTATAGAGTTCTGCTATAGGTACAGGAATTACCTATACTACCTATACAAGATAGACACATCGGGGTGGGTGGGTAGAAAAATCAATTTTTTTACTCACATGGGGGCCACCTCCATGCGAGTAAAATTTAAAATTCCGTTAGAAATTCTGTACAAATTTTCTGTACTCACAGCATTTTTGATTTTTATGTATCTATCCACTTTTTTTTTTTAAACGTTATATAAATTTACTTAAATAGATAAGAATAAAATCAAATAAATTGTATCACTTTAACCATTAAATTCTTTTAGACTTACCACAATTTTATAAGCTGTTGCTTGTACAGAAAGAATTCAACAGAAATGCACCAGAATGGACACACATGGGATGGGTGGTTTTTTTTTTTCATTATTTCTGGCAAAATTCTGGTTTAACTCATTCTGTACAAATGAATTAACCATTTTATAAACATGAAACAAAGATGACCCACATACAATTCAGACCGAAACCGTGTCGCCCTTCAATGCAAGGAACTTGTTCTTTTTTTTTTTGCAGCATTTCTTGAACTTTTTGAGAAGTGAGCAAGAAATTGAATTGAAAAAGGGGTGCTTTACTGCGAAAACGATGAAGCGAAATTGTTGGGTTGCATTTGGGTGTGAACAACAGTGGAATAGCTTCCAACATTTGGATACCGATACAGAAATTTAGTATTATGAAATTTATAAAACATCTGGACTTTGAAAATATAAGGATTATCTTTTATTGTGAGTATAACCAATTTAGTATGTGAAGGATTTATGATTTATGTTTGGGGGGAGAATAATGAGTTTTCTGCTCGGATTATATTTTCTTCTCTTGAATTCAAACAATGATGAAAACAAATTTAATCTTTTGTAATATCATTCTATGTTGGTATGAGAAGGGTTTTTTTTTTTTTTTGGTCGTTACAACCATTTGGATTCGAGTGATGAGATATCTATGAAGGATATTTGAGTCATTAAAATAAGGTTGAAGTATTGGGGATATAAATAAAACTTTTGAAAATTTTAAAATAATAATCGGAATAGATTTAGAGCGTGATAGATATATAAAAGTAGTGCATGTATATAGTATTTAAATAAATGAATTTTATAAGGTTAATGTAGGAATACAATGTGGACGAATATAATATTTTTTTATAAAATTCAAAATTTTAATATCGATGAATTTACAATGGGGTGAATATATAAAAGTGGTGGATGGAAATGACATTTCCTAATTTTATAAGGGAGTTGAGCTACTCCATCTAATCGGTTAACCTTTGGGATGGAACCGCACTACCGAACAAGAGTTCATAGTTGAAAAATTATTGTACGTGTGTTGTTACCTATCCCTCTTTTCTTTGTATTCTTTTTTTTTTTTTCTTCCATTCCTTTGTGTTTCTTTTCTTTTTCTCGTTTAATTCAATTCAGCTCGTGGCTCACATTTAATCATGGAACTTTGCATCCATCATCTACATCTTTTCCTTTCCTTGTACAAGCAAACGTTGAATCGCCTCTTCCTTTTGAAGATATTATCCCTCAGAAACCGTAAATGTATTCAAATATCCGTATTTTTATTTCCTCTCTGTAGCCATTCTCAGAAATTGGTTTCTTGATTTGTCGACATACTAGATGAAGGATCACCAGGTACAAATCATTCCACACTGTAGGAAATTGTCATCTAATTGTTCAGTTTCCACTTGATGAAGGCTATACTAGAGCTTCATATTGTATTGAACAATTGTAAAATCACTTCTTCTGTTTTGCAATATGTTAGGAAGTTTTGTACTCTGCTATGTTTGGTGTAAGTAGAATTGTATCGTTAATTTAAAATGGTGACCATCTTTTAACTTGCATATAGAGATAGATACACATGCATATGCAAGTCATGCAGGTTTTCTAGGAAATCTAAATATAGCTAAATTGAGCAACGTTGTGCCATTTAATTTGGTGTCATTCATTTAACATAATGCAGTTGAACTTCCGTTTATGTTCATCTCTTGCCTCAGCTTCCTGTGTTAATTGTATATTACTCCCTACGTCGCACAAAGATGGGCTTGTTCTCATTTTCACATAGATTAAAAAAATGTAATTAATATAGTTTCATATTGAACAAATTGATTAATTTTCAATTTTTTTTTTCATGCTAGTCAGACTATTTTAAACATCCGGTTGACAGTATTCTGTCACCAAAATTCCTAGTCAGACAAAGAATCCATCTTATGGAACAAAAGAGAGAACCAGGAACGTTGAAGAGTTAGTAGATGAGACGAAACAGGAGAAGATGAAAAGAGAGTAGCTTTACCCTTGTAAAGAACATAAATGGGAGGAAACGTCTAATAAAATTTAACCATATCAACATCTTATCAAAGACAAATATAATCTACCCAGTTGATCATCATACAGGGATGTTTACATAACAGTGAGGTTGGGACATTTTCTAAGGATAATAATCTACCTACAAAATGTGCTTAAAACACGGGCGAGCATCAATGAACCTAATAAATCAAAAGGCGAACCTTCATAACTAAACACAATCACGGAAAGCTCTAAAACGTCATTTAAGATCATGGATTTCTTTACAACCAGCAACCCCCAAATTCCAAATAACTCTTCTATCTAAATCTGATTCCGTCTTACCAATGTCTAGGTAGCTTCAAAGATTCATGTGTTTGCAACCTGTGATGGTAACCTCGGGTGGTTGTGTTCACCTTCGTAAGTGACTATTAGCATTGAAGGTTCTTCCAAGCATCTCTCCACGTGTTTCCTTGCAGGACACCCTCTTATGCTACTGCATTTATAGTATCCTCTGCACAAATGAATAATGAACTCAGTGCAACCATTTAAAGATGTTCGAGCTTTCTTAAACTAAATAAAGACTATAAATTCCAAAACGCAGTGCTGGGCACCCTAGATAATTAGGACAGAGGTTAAATTCATGCGTAAAAGAAGGCTGACTTAACATGTTCTTGCAAGAGGCAGGAACTTAGCAACGTTAAGACCTCACTGTGCTTGGCGCAGTTGACAAAAATGCTAATCCCGTGACAGTATTAAGAATGAAAAGAACCCTTGCAATTGAATTGAGTCAAAAATTTCTGTGAATTTGACTCAACCCAACCTCTCACACAGCTGACCCAAAAAAACCTTTGGACAACAGAAGTAGAAATCATATACTCACATGCAATAGAACAAATGTAAAAACTTATGACCAAATATCTCAACAGTGACTAGTTATACTTTTAAATTGCAAATATCTGGCGTCTCATATAAGATATTAGTAAGATATTAGTCCAGGCGATTATGACAAGTAATTTGTGGCAAGTCTGAGCTCAGAGTAGGTCACTGATACCTGGGATGAGGAGAACCTTTAATTGGCTTCTGGCCATACTTTCTCCAGGAATACTCGTCTGGGGGTATATCTGCTAGCTTGTTGCTTATGGCAGGTACTTTTATTGATCTCTTTACCCTGTGCTTCCTGTCAGGTATTAGCACAAAAAGCAACGAAAAAGAAGCAGTTGTGAGATACGCTATGTAGAGCAATGATATTGTGGAGTAAAAATAGTAAAAGCTAAAAACAGGCACCTCTTCTTCGAACAGTGGCATCTGCCACTGCTTCTACATTTCACACTTCCATCTTCTCCCTTTCCCAAGCAACTTCTCTTGTGTTGGTATGAGCTCTGATCCGCTGATCGAGCTGCCCCAATTAAATGAAAGGCATTTCCATCCAAATTAGCCACACTCCCATCCATACTCAATGAAGACATAAAGGACCTAGTTGAAGACATGGTTGGGGTGCGGGTCGAGCTATCAAAATTCAGGCTAATGCCACTATTACTACGCCGATACATCATTTCAGCTTGTTGTTTCAACTTTTGCTGCTGAAGTTGGAGAAAATGATAATTCTGTATCGGTGTCTGTTGAGTGAGTTGTAGGGCAGTTTTTCCGCATGTGCTCAATTCCAAAGAAGGGTTTCCTGATGTGAGAACACTCCGGATATTGGATCCGGTTTCTTGAACTGGGTTCGTATAATTGGAATTGATTTGAGGGATCGGAAGTCGTTTAGGCTGATTATCTATTCTACATATTGGATTTTCTAGAAATAAGTTTTGGGGGAAAAGGGCTTGAATTTTCTTGACTTTCCTCACTCTAGCATGACCACAACTAGAATTAAGAAGAGAAACAACTTTCTTAAACTTATTTACAGCCTCACCTGTTTGCTCAACTAAATTCCTAAACTGAGTCTGATCCTGGGGTTTTTGAGACACAAGACTCAGCACTCTATGGCAACTCTCCACAGCTGCACTATTTGCTTTTTCGACCTCCTCCATTTATGATTTAACACAATCCACCCCCACAAAAAAAAAAAAACAAAAAACAAAAAAAGCTAAAAATGTCAACTAAAAATAAAAAACCTAAAAACCCAGAATTCCCAATACCCAAAAACATCAAATTCGAGTACTTTACTCATTCAAAAGAACTTCAACTGTCCATAAATAAAAGAAAAAACTAACTTAAAACCCCTCCCCTATTTTAGCAAATATATTCAAACAAACACTATATCATGATATTCAATAGGGCAATGCAAAGATCAATCAAACACAAGAAAAACCCATGTAAAATCAAATCCCAAACTTGAATTTGAAAACGCAAAAAAAATTCAACACGCAAAAGAGCAAAAGTAAGGAAAAAAAGTCTCAAACAATGGACCTTGAATTGGACTTCTCTCAAACCCTAGATTCTTTCAATCTCCATAAGAGAAAGAGAGAAGAATAGCAGTGTGTAAGATAAGACTTCGCTTTGCCTTGCCCTTGGCGGAAAACTCAAACACAAACAAATACAAAAGCTGCAAATTATTAGAGAGCGAAAGTACTCTGGGTGGGAAGCGCATTAAAAATTAATTAACCTGCACAGCAGCAGCGAAACTGCCGTCTGTGTCACATATTTCAAAGTGGGATCCACTTTAGACTTTGTTATTCCTTCTGCTTTTTTTTTGCTAATATCTTTGCTTACTTTAATATTAAGATTTCCTTATTTTTGCATTAGCTTTCGCTAATTACGATATAGGACTTGTGTCTTGTCCTTTTGCTTTCAACGAGCATCTAATTACGACTAAGTCAAAACCACTATATATATTAAATAATATTTAAAAATTTTATTACATCATTCTTTGTTAATTCTTTTTCTCGATTTTAACAGGTGAATATATTGAAATAAACAATGACTCCGTTCAGTAAGGATTAAAATTTTAATTGAAAATATAATCGTTATTGGATCTCACTCGTTTAATAAAAGTCAATAATAACGATTAGTTTTTCAGTTATAATCTCTACCGAACACGCCCTAAATTTATAAATAAAAGTCAATAATAACGATTAGTTTTTTAATTTTAATTCGATTTTAATCTCTACTGAACACGTGAAATATGTCGATATACAACTCATTTATTTATATTTTTTATTTAATGATATTTAATACCACATAAACTGATTCTAAATAGCATTCATAGTTAGGTTTAAGTTAAGGCACCGTGAACCTTAGGGTCCACTTGTTAGGAAAATACTTTGACTTAGGAATACGTGCTGTCTCTCTCTCTCTCTCTGACTTAGGAATACGTGCTCTCTCTCTCTCTCACTATGTTATTATTATAATTAGTATGAATTAAGCTCTCGTTTGATCTCTATTAAAATTATAATTCATTTTTCTCTTTTCTTATCAATAACGTATTTTTCAATAAAATAATATTATAAGTAATTTCAAAATTTTTTTCTCTTTTTTAAATACAGATTATTCAAAAAAACATTATTCCAACAATTAAAATTTCAAATAATATGGACCAAAGATGGCTAAAAGTCATTCATAAATAATTCTTGACTAGTCGTGAATCGTGATTATTTTTTAGGTGACTCTTTAATTTACCGTTTTATATAATTTTAACAGACTCTTACTCGCAAGGTTTAAAAACCAAGAAATTTAATTTTCAATCTGTCATTATAGTTATAGCTCATGTTTGGTACACATTAAAATTTTTATTTTCATTCTTTTACTCATTTTTAACCACATATTTTTCAATAAAATAATATTTCCATCACATCAGTAATTTTTCCTTCTTTTTCAACCACACATTCTATATTAATTTACTATTTTAAATTATATTCTTCTGAAATAATGTGGTTCAAACACATCCTTAATCCTGCTCCAATAAGTAGTTAAGAGTGTGTTTGAACCACATTATTTTGGGAGAATATATTCTGAAATAGTAAATTTATGGAGAATGTGTTGTTGAAAAAGAAGAAAAAGTTATTAATGTGATAGAAATTATTATTTTATTGAAGATTATGAAGAATATGTGATTGAAAATGAGTAGAAAAATAAAAATGAAAATTTTAATATGTATCAAACGGAGGCTAAATAATTATTATTCTTATTAAATTAAGACATTATCAATTGACTAGATAGATTTTAAGTTTTAACCTCATCTCGACTTAGTGTACTGATGTGTTCTTCGACATTGATGCTTATGACAACCTTTTCCTTGAGCCAATCATGTTTGGCTAAGATTAAAAATTTTACTTGTAAGTTTTCTTTATGAATTATAACAATAAATTAAGCCCATGTTGGGTCCGAACTAAAATTTGATTTTAATTCAAGTTAAAGTCAAACAATCAATATTAACCACATATTTTATGGGTTTCACAATTTTTCAACCACACTTTTTAAAAACTTTTATCATAATCTACTAAAAAACTAATTTTAATTTACACCAAACACCCTCTAAGAGTAATCCTTAAAATTATTAAAAAAGTGTAACGTTTTAACATTTTTTTTTGACATAAGTAACATTTAATCTTTCAAATATATCCACTAGCATGTTCGTCTTTTTTATTCTTAAATAAAATTAATATTTCCACGTGTCAAGAAATCATGTTTCAGTTAAATAAGCAACTAACTACTTGTAATTTGTAATTAAATTTATTTATAGCTAGTTTAACATGCACTTTGAACTTTTCTTTGAAAAAAGTTACAAAAATGCATATAAGGTAGAAATTTATTGTACTTCCGAGGCATATGGATAAGATCACTTGACCTTTTGTTTGCTAAAAAAGCAGATAAAAAAGCAAAATTGAACTTTGGGACAATAAATAGATGATATTAAGATTAGGACATTATGAAAGTTAAAACATAAGGCTATGTTTGTGTAGATTTTTTTTAGAATAATTTTTGTGAAAAATGATATAATAAAATATAAATGAAAAAGTTATGGATCTACGTTTAAATTTATTTTATTGAGAATGTGTGATCAAAAATGAATTTAGAGAAAAATAAGTTTTATGGAAAATTATAGCAGTGGTTCCTATCTAACCTTTCAAATTTTTCTAGATTTTATCATAACTTTCAATTTGTACAGTCTCAAATTTTTGAGAAATTAGCAACTGTGGTACAAATGACCATTAGTTGACCGAGAAAGATAGACTCTGGCTAATTTTAGTTTGAGCAATTTTTTTTTTAAAATGAGAATGAAAAATATAATTTTTATTGGGACTCATAATATAAGAGATAGAAAATTTGAATTTAAATATTGATATGATGGACAACGGTCATATTTTTCATTTTAATGAGGAAAATAGATGGCTCAAACATGCCTTAACTAAATTGAAAGAGCTAAAATGGTAACTTTAAAATTACCACATTAAATTTTTAAAAAAAAAACCGAAAAATCTAGAAGATGAAGAAGAGACCAAAAAAAAAATAAAAATGATCTTCTTCCCCACGCCACCTTACGGCACCCCACTCCCACCCTAAAAATCAACGGCCACCACGGCCACCCACCACCGCCACAGCCCTATCCTCAGTCTTAGCTAAACTAAAAACACCACCACCGCCCCCAAAATCTTGAAACTCTATTTCAATAATTTTTCCTTATAATCTGAACAACAAAATTACATTTTCTAACAAACCCATGAAGAAAATCATTGAGAAAATCTAACACATTAAGAACACTCCGAAAAAAATTAAGTGTATGAAATCAGCGTTTGGGAATGGATGAAGAATACTGTAAGTTGACATGCAATCATTTTAGCAGAACCAAGTCAGATGCTGGGTAGGTGTCGGGGATGAGATTCTAGAGAGGCTTCTGGTGAAGAAATGCAGAAATCAACATTTTATGGTGATGGTGGCTGATTTTTAGTATAAATATAAAATCCACACTGTCAGTGCTTCATCTTTTGTATCAAATATTAGCTCAATCTGACTATGAGGCCAAAGTATTTTCTAGGTTTTCAATCATAGTCTATACAATCCACGATATAGAACACGTTTTGCTAGATTTTGTTCGTAGGTGATGGTGCTGAAGTTGACCGACGACCGCAGCGGCGGGGGTGGTGGTTGATTTTCAAAGACGGGGTTGGGAAAGGGGGTGGGGTGGGGTGGGGTGGGGTGGGGTAGCGAAGAAGAAGAAGAAGATAACTTTAAAGAATGGACAATGATATACTTACTTAAACCATTACTACATGGTTTACTACAATGCCAAGTGACGTCCCCCTATTGGAGGGGTGCCGGCCGGCACCCCTATTAGGGGGCGTCACTTGGCATTGTAGTAAACCATGTAGTAATGTAGGAAGTACATCTAGAATTATCCTTAAAGAATTAGCACCGGTGCAAAGGAAATAGGATAATGGACAAGTTTGTTAATTTTAATAATTGTGGTGGTTATGAAAATTGTTTAATGTTAAAAAAGTAAATTTTAATTAAGTAATTTTACTTATAGTCGTTTAAGTAAATAATAAAAATGTGACAAGTAAATTTTATGATGGTAATATAATATAATTATTCATAACTTTTTTGTTTCTTATTTTTTTTTTTATAGGTTTTTCATTTTATTTTTCAGATTTTTTTTTGTTTTTTTTGTTTGTTTATTTAATGTGGTAATTTTAAAATTACCATTTCATCCCTTTTCAGTAGAAATGGCAACGGAGCGGGTTCGTGACGGGGGCGTCACTCCCCGCGCCCACCTTAGACGGGACTGGTTCGGGGCGCGAACTTGTCCCATTTAATTATTTTTTTATTTTATTTTTTTAAAATTTTCAGTTAACTATTTTTTTTTATTTGTAATTAATTATTCTTCACGAGGGGTTCGGGGCGGGGCACCTCCTCCCCGCCCCGTCCCACCAACCCATCGAGAAGGGTTTTTTTCCACGGGCAGGCCGGGACGGGACGGATTTTTTTGTCATCCCTACTTTTCAGTTTAGTTAAAATGAGTTAAAGTCTACTTTTCTTGGTTAACTACGGTCAAATAGATGGTCCATCCATTTGGATTTTAGCAACTAATTTTTTAAAGGTTTGGGACCCTATTGACACAAATCGAAGGTTAGGGACTGCTTTTGCAATTTTCCCTAAATTTTAAAGAATCTTTAATTTACTTACTAAATCATCCTCGTATGTCTGTCTGTATCCCACAATAGTCAATACTGTCCTTGAGAGGGATTTGACACTGTAAAACTAGTAGCATATCCAACAAACTAATTGGTAAATATGAAGTATGTTTAATTGCCGACAACTTTAAGTTAGCAAGAACAATCAACATCAAACGAAGAAGAATAACCTTTTGCCCTTTTGTATGTTTTCTTGGAAAGCAATTTTCTCGTAACACCAAAATTCTTATAAATATACGACTGTTGACCCCAAAAAATGGTTCAACAGCGATAAGTGGTTTCAAAAACGTCTTGTAATGATTTCTTATGATCAACGATAAAAGGGGTCGGCTACGGCGAACCCTTCTTAATATAGAGAGAGAGAGAGAGAGAGTTTATAGCTTGAATATCTAAATTTTCATTAACCTTTAGCAATGATTTACATTCCTTTATATAGCAGCGTAAAGACAATAGGGGCCGTAGGATGAAGCGACACGTGCCTTACCATACC